>JAZHYW010005757.1:0-165157 GCA_037355805.1 Ixodes ricinus
GAAAAAGCAAAACCGCTTTTCAAATTTTTTTTAAATATTTTGCTTTACAAAAAATTATTGAGTGGAGCAGGGTGAAAATCTGTTTTTTACTCCGTGACTTTTCTACCCAGTTCTGTGCGGTGGTATGAATACGGGAAGCATACAAAACTCACAGTACTTTTTGTCCTCTTGTATGTTATTTTGACTATTTTTAGTTAAAAGAAAAATACTTTTGTATTTTTGTTTATTGAGGTAAAAAATGACAAACATCGTCTCTTTGACAATCCGGTGACATCTTCAGAGCCTTGTAACTCATGAGTTATTATATTTGTCGCTTCCCAAACACTATGCGGGTGTAGCCCTATACATGGGCTATCGACGGGCATAAGTTTATTTTATTTTATTTTCACTGCATTTATTATATAAAATTTGAAATATCGTCGAAAATGAAATTAACTAATATTTTGAACCCACTTCATGAAAATAGGCCATTTTTTATTTCGTTAAATTTTTTCATTATTGCTGCCGATCATATGAAATTTCAATTGGCTTGATGCGATTTCCCCCTTTTTTCGTTGTATCTTCTCTAGAAGTGATCGAAATCGCTCCCACGTGACAATGCGGTGACACCTTCAGAGCCTTGTAACTCATGAGTTATTATATATTGTCGCTTACCAAATACTATGCTGGTGTAGCCCTATACATGGAATATCGACGGGCATAAGTTTAGTTTATTTTAGTTTCACGGATTTTTTTTTTAAATTTGAGATATCGTCGAAAATGAAATTAACCGATATTTTGAACCCACTTCATCGAAAAAGACCATTTTTTATTTCGTTCAATTTTTTTATTATTGCTGCCGATCATATGAACTTTCAATTGGCTTGATGCGATTTCCCCCTTTTTTTGTTGTACCTTCTCTAGAAGTGATCGAAATCGCTCCCACGTTCTCAGAACGGCCAAACGCAGTTTCTGCAGGTCGGCTTCGCTGCAAAGACTATAGTGCTTATTTGTGTGTTCAAATGCAGCGGGTAAATTCATTTTGATTGAACACACTCGTGCTTGGCTACATATTGTACTTTCTTAATTTTTTAATGATGGAAACTGACATTCCTTAGTCTGATAGTTAGCGGTGCAGCGGATGTTCCATTATCCGATGTCTAAAGCCAGGGCACAAAGGGCGGAGAAAACGGAACAAGCTCTTCATGTAGCCAGACTGGGGTCATATATCTGTGTGTGCTATACACAGCTTGTAAGACACGTACAGAACGCCCGGCCCTTCTCCGTTACACCCAGGAAGCATCTAGCACGGGCGCCAATCCATGATGTGTCTTGTCGCGTGCGATCAAATACCCATGTAATTGCCTGTTCTTTATTGTCAGCGTGTATATCAAAAATATGTAATATCACGTGCCCCTCTTTAAGAAGGAAAAGCTGTTTGCAGAAAAAAAGTGAGGAAAACAGACTGAGTTTACATAAAGCGACGACAATTTTTTACAGAACACAAACACCAATTAGCGATAAATAGTCACTTCTATCAATTAACGCTAATATATTTACAATGCACTTGTAAAACAATATGTTGCTGTGCTTTAAATAGTCCAGTTCACGAGCAACGCAATATTTGAACTTTTTGACAACGGCATCGGCTTGCCTCTGCAGAGACGATCGAACGCGGAGGCGAGCTGAACTTTGCACCGCAGCGGTCGGATGCAGCCGAGAAGTTCAACGGCGTGGTAAGTGGAGACGGAGGGACAGAACGAAAACTGGAGCAAAAGCGAGCGAGCGGTGAACCCGAGACGGTGGCCCTTCTGTTTGAGCGAGTGTGTGCAGTTAAAAATAAAAGTGTTGGGTTTTGTTCAAAACTGATCGATATCTCTTATGCCAAGAAGCAACGATTCCCACATGCACAGAAGGCAGCGAAAGCAGTCACTTAATGTCTCTGTAGACTTTTAGTTTCTCCACTTTGTCACACCGAGCTTAATGCAAAGATAGTACAGCCTTCGGGAATATGGAAAAGCGATTTGACAATTTTATTTTAGGTGGCTACGGTAGATTTGCTTTGGCTAGGCACACATTGCTTGGGTTTGGGAATAAATAAAGGTTTGTTCTATTTTCTCCTCCAAAATAAACCGCGTCCGGATAAGGCGGACTTGGCACCGCTGCATAAACAGCATCGGCGAATGTGTCTTTCATATTGCCGGAGACTGTACATCTCGTGCTAATGTCACCTTAGGTTCCTGTCCCGGCTCGCGAACTGTGCACCACACATGTGAGGAGCGTAATCCTGTGCGAGCACCTACTGAGGCCCATTCTTCTTTTTTGTGCTTCCTGAATATATTGATTTCTTCCTCCGGTAAGTCGAAAAGCTGAACGCTTCTTGCCATTATTTTTTTTTAACGGAGTCCTTTTACGTTTACATCAAGAAGCAGTCTTGCGAACGAAAATTGTGTACTGTAACGAGGTGCTTCAAGCCTTACAACCTGTGTATAACATAAACAGATATATGACCCCGGTCTTGCTACATGAAGAGCTCGTTCAGTTTTCTCCACCCTTTGTGCCCTGGCTTTAGACATCGGATAATGGTACATCCGCTGCACCACTAACGATCGTACTAAGGAATGTCAGTTGCCATCATTACAAAATTAAGAAATTAGAATATGTAGCCAAGCACGAGTGATCTCAATTGAAATGAATTTACCTGCTGCATTTGAACACACAAATAAGCAGTATAGCCTTTGCAGCGAAGCCGACCTGCAGAAACTGCGTTTGGTCGTTCTGAAAACGTGGGAGCGATTTCGATCACTTCTAGAGAAGATACATCAAAAAAGGAGGAAATCGCATCAAGCCAATTGAAAGTTCATTAATTTCACTTTCGATGATATTTCAAATTTTATATAAAAGATTCTGTGAAAATAAAATAAACTAAACTTATGCCCGTCGATACCCATGTATAGGGCTACACCCGCACAGTATTTGGTAAGCGACGAATATAATAACTGATGAGTTACAAGGCTCTGAAGATGTAACTGGATTGTCACGTGGGAGCGATTTCGATCACTTCTAGAGAAGATACAACGAAAAAGGGGGAAACCGCATCAAGCCAATCGAAAGTTCATATGATAGACAGCAATAATAAAAAAATTCAACGAAATAAAAAATGGCCTTTTTTGATAAAGTGCGTTCAAAATATCGGTTAATTTCATTTTCACGAAATTTCAAATTTTACACAAAAAATGCACTGAAAATAAAATAAACTAAACTTATGCCCGTCGATAGCCATTGTATAGGGCTACACATAGGCGTAGACTTCGGGGGGGCATCGGGGCTCGTGCCCCCCCTGGTGAGATCCGGGGGGGGGGCAGAGCCCCCCGGGCCGGGCCATGATCCTTACCGAAACGCTGTTTACTTGCCATGTAACGAGCTTCTAGTAGTGGCATTTAAACAAAATAACGCCCACGTTGCCTTTATAGACAAAATACATGGGAAATGGAATCCCAGCGTGCTTTTGTTAGCTTCAATCTCCAGTTCTAGCAAAAAGATAACGCGCAGCCCCCCCCCCCGCCGAACTTCTCAGCCTGCCCCTCCGGGAAAATGGAAAGTCAACGCCGCTAGGGCTACACCCACATAGTGTTTGGTAAGCGGCAAATATAATAGGGAGTTTTAGAATAGCGCACGCTAAAGCTTTGCGTGCGCAAAGAATAGCGTCGTCGCCACTGCGCATGCTCGGAACGCAAACCAGGTTTCGCGCTTTGCGTGCGCAATTTTAGCGTGCGCTATTTCTCGGAAATAGCGTGCGTACGCAAAGAGTCTTTGCGCTTCTCCAAGGAGGATTCGTGATCAGAAGTTGGCTAAAGCCAAGACGAGCAGAGTTTAAAAAAATGGCGGCTTCCAGGATTCGGCGGTTGCTTTGGCGGCGTCGTGAGTGCGACATCGGCGGCATCCTCGCGACTGCGATTTTCAATACGGGACGACATTGTACTCGGTTTGGCAACGATCACCGGCAACTTGATGCTTGCGACGCGCGAACATTTCTCGGCGAAGGTACGATGTGCGAAGGTCAGTACACGAGACCTCTCTTGCGGAGGCGACGCAAGCGGACACGACCGGTCAACCGCTCGCGTCGCATTCTCATGTTTAAACAAGTCTAAAAATAATAGTCTGGACCAAAAGACTTGTTTTTTTCTAAAGTTACAGCATTTCGTGTGTGAAATAAAAATTGTGACTGTATCTTGGTGGCGTCGCGAGCGCGAGATGCTTGGGCTTTTGCGTCGCGACGGAGAAACGCTATTCTAAAACTCTCTTGCGTCGCGTGCGCTAATACAAGCGCTAAATTTAGCGCTAGCGTGCGCTAAAATTGCGTACGTTATTCTGAAACTCCCTACTATTCGGCCATTACGGGAACGAAGTTACGGTAACGAAGTCACACAGGAAAACGGGGAAAACTGAGCGCTGCAGCGCGTGTTGCCAGCGGATGTACGTGTTTTCACCAAACCACATGCAGTTACATATATTAATAAAACCATAAACTTCAGATATTAAATTCCTTTAGTTGCAAATAATTCTCAGCAGTACATATCTGGAATATTGTGCAATGTTTACGCACAAAACAGTTACTGAAAAAAAATCTTTTGCGGACTACTTTGTGGTGCGTAGGAATGCTCTTCTCGAAGTTGCGAACCGTCCATCAGCCTTTGGCTAGTTTGGCTACGCTCGGACGGAAGCTGAAACGTGGTGGCGGGTATGTCGACGGGTCATTTCTTGTTTCCGTACTTTATAAACTGCATTTGTTTCTTTTCTGATCTAAAATAGTGAACAAAAACTACTTTTATAAATAATTGAAACGGTTCGCGCCACTTATATTTTGTATTTCGACAAAAAGAAGCTTTTAGCGGCTCTGACCAGTAGTAAGCCCAGGACCTAAGACGTCACATTTTGCGCGCTTTCGGTACCGTGGGTCGCCCTCGTCGGTGGAGGAGGTTTCCGCGTCGTCCGGTTAAAATATGAAGCACTGATATTTAGTGACTCTCTCCGTGTCCGCTGGCTTGCCCGAACTTCAAGGGACGTGGAAACCGCAAAAAAGGTAGGCGCTTAAATATGATTGCAGGGCTTAAGTTTGTAGAAGGGTAACAAGGTAGGTTGTACCTGTAACTCAGAAGGGTTTGAAGAAGTAATGATATTGCTCACTTTTGTTAGTGTAGCATCTTTCAAAGTCTTCTTCTGAAGCTCATCCAAGGTGACGCTTCGCAGGTGGGCTCGAACTGCGCATATTATTTCGGCGTCCTCTGCGTCGCTTGACTTGTCTTGTTTGGTGGCAACCGGAAGTCTCGAAAGTGCATCCGCAATCACGTTCTCTTCGCCCCGCCTGTACTGCACTTCGTAGTTAAAGGGGCGGTGCAACAATTTTATGATTAAAAGAATTTGCATCTCGTCATTTTTACGTTGTTTATCGTGTCCCGGAGGATAGAGAAAACACCTCCTTCATTAAAAATGCCGCGATTCCGCTGCATAATCGCAAAGCAAAAGTCGATGTTTTTCCCCCACCTGCAGCCCCAAGTGGCAGCCGAAGGAACTACGGCGAGAAGATTACGTGACCTTGCTCGGCTCTAAGCTGCAGCATAACGCCCGCTAATGTCAGCAGAGCGAGGGAGAGGAAGCGTCCCCCGAGATAGCACACGGGAAGCTACACGGCACTCCGAATGACGTCACTGGGAGTGCGGCCAGGTGTGACCCTGAAGACTGGGAGTGAGTTGAGGGGTGCCCGAAATGCCAATATTTATCTTTTTTTTTACGCAACAACTAGGACACGCAGGCGAAATCGGTTTTCTGTTCTTTACTTCAGAAGTGTCAGAGGGCAACTTCCACAAATGTTTGACCGAAGTCCGAAAATCGTTGCACCCCCCCTTTAAACTGCAGTAGCCTTGCAGACCAGCGGGCGATGCGCATGGGTTGCCTTCCCGATCCTTTGTGGCAAGTAATGTCACAAGGGCCTGGTGATCTGTACGGAGTATGAAACCTCTTCCGAGAAGGAATGTTGTCCACCTTTCACAAGCCCAAAGGCAAGTCAAAGCTTCTCGTTCCCTACGGAGTATCGTCGTTCGGTCTCCGACAATGTCCTTGACGCGAACGCCACTGTCCTGACGCCTTCTGGATGGAGCTGCTGTAGGACCAGGGTGTCGAACCGAAATATTTTTCGCTCCGGTTTTCGTTCCGGTTCGGGGAAAACGGTTCATCTCCGGTTCAACTCCGGAGTGAAAAAATAAAGGTTCAAACCGGTTTGAACCGGTTCGTTCTCATATGCTACAAAAACAATTGAAGACGGCAAAAAATAAACTTTGCACGTTTTATAAACGTGTTACACATAAAAAGCAAAGTCTCGCATTATTGTGTGGAACGAACGAGCTAGTGCTGGGGCACCTCGGGACGTGGTTTAAAGCGCGGTTCAATGTCAGTCAGCTGACCGAAAAAGCAGGACGTCGTCAAGCATATCCGGGGAAAGACGGCCCCTCTGAGACGATAGAATGAACTTGAGTGCAGAAAAGGCTCGCTCCACGCTAACCTGAATCGCAGGCACTCCCAGGGCTACTCGCGCCAATGCGTAGAGTTCTGGATGGCGCTCCCGTCTCTCTTCCCAAAACTGCAACATGTTAGCGTCCCTTGAAAGCCGCGGCTCCTTGTCTAGCATCTCCAGGAGGCATGCTATATAAAGGGAGCTACTGGTACCTCGAACGTGCACGCCAGCCTCAACCTCTTTTTCCTCGAGGAGCGCTTTCACGGCGTCTTCCGGATCTTCTTGAGCCGCCGCAGTTTCAGAAGACAAGGTAGAATCTTGCTCGCATTGCAGAGCTGCGATCCGCCTCCGAGTCTTTGTTAAATGCAACGTGGCCCGGTACTTCTGCGCAGGGGTGAGAAGAAGGCGGTAGCTGGGGATCTATGTACACTGCTGCACAGAAGACATCCGTGTCAAGAAGTTGTCGCTTCCGCTTTTTCATTCACTGGACCAAGGCCCTTGCTAACGGCGACGATATCGGAAGTGTCCATGGAATATGTCAGCCATGCTCCGTAGAAATCTCCTACAGTGATCTGTTCCTTCTGCAATGTTTTCGTCGCCAATTCTGCCGGGCGACGCAATACTGCTTGCGTTTCGACTTCCACCCATGTGTCTTCAGTCGACCTGGAGCTTCCTTCTTTTGAGAGCAACCCTCCAGCCCTCTTAGTTCAAGTAGCCAGGTGAGCATATGCAGCGTGGACATCCACCGCGTTGGACAATCAAGCATTGGTTTCTTCAATCCTAGTTTCGTGATCAGGATAACACATTGGACACGTAGTCTCTTAATAAGCGCACGGCTTTCTCCAATTTGCGCAAAAAAAGTTTTTTTTTTTTACATTTTAGGTTTTTTTTTAGGTTACTGTGTTTTTCGCCACGCAGTTTTCACGCGACCTGACTTCGCGTATGAACCGAAAACCGCATGGAAAACATATCGGTTCCACTCCGGAGCGAAAAAATTATTTCGTTCCGTTTAAACTCCGGTTCCAGCGAAAATAACGTTTTTTTCCGGTTTTCGGTTCACGGTTCGGGTTCGGTTCAACACCCTGTGTAGGACAGCTCCCAGTCCGTAGTTGGAAGCATCTGTTGTCACCATCGTCTGTAGTGTAGGGTCGAAAATGGCTAGAGTAGCGCAGTTCTTTATCAGGCTCTTCACCTCTTCGAATGCATGTTCATATGTTCAGCTGTCCACAAAAAAGCAACACCTTTGCGTAGCAAGGCACGGAGCGGATCAACCACTGTTCCGTAGTGTGGAACGAACTTCAAGTAATACGATGCAAGTCCGAGGAAGGATTGCAAGGACTTGACATCTGTAGGGGATGGCGCCTTGCTGATAGCGTCGAGCGTTCCTTCAGCTGGTTTTATACCTTCTTTGGATATTTGGTGTCCAAGATATCCCAACTCCGTGACCGAAAAGGTGCATTTTTGCGTGTTGAGCTTCAACTCACTTTTTTCTAAGCGTGATAGGACCAGGGCCGGATTAAGGTACGGGCTAAGGAGGCTGCAGCCCAGGGCCCCCGACTCTCTGGAAACCCCCATGACGGAAGCTCATAGAAAAAAAAAAAAAAAAAACGGCAGGAGTGGAACGGCGGC
The DNA here is from genome assembly GCA_037355805.1 of Ixodes ricinus. Classification (NCBI taxonomy): domain Eukaryota; kingdom Metazoa; phylum Arthropoda; class Arachnida; order Ixodida; family Ixodidae; genus Ixodes; species Ixodes ricinus. Next base: position 8,120 of record JAZHYW010005757.1, read on the forward strand.
GCCGTTTGCGCCATTTTGAGCCACACGCATTTGTCTGCGCCATCCTGCGCCATTTTGCGGAAACTGCGCCACAGCCGATACCTCGCGCCATTGTGCTCCAAATCGCACAATGTGCGCCAAAAAAATTATATTTTGTCTTGGTTTCGGTTTTTATCGACTCGATTGGCAACAATGAGCGCGTTTAGCTTGGTCGGCCTTGCAATTTTTTTATTCCGTTTACTTTCCCTGTGTATTCCGAGTCAGAAAGACACGAAAAATCTCGGGGGTTGGATTCCAAGCGCTACACCACCTGCGACTGGATTGTTATTCTTCAACCATAAGCGTTTAAGCAAGTCGGCCGAGGTGAGGTCGAGTCGTTAAGCGTCAGATTGCCTGAGGCTCTTCGGCCCGGGTTCCGGACGTCAGCCAGTTGAAAATACATTAGCAAAAGATTCCTTTTAGTGCTTCATCGTTAGAAGTGGGAACCGCATTCCTGCAATATGAATCGTGATTTGATGGAACTGAAACGCGGTCCGATCCGTAACCTTGCTGGCCAGCAGCTCTCATGCGAGCGGTAGATCTGCTCGGCGTACTTTAATCTTGCTTCGACTCATCGCTTCAAGTACGATAACTCCGTTAATAGAGAGTTTTAGTAGATCGTTCCGATGACTCCAATAACGATACCCGATACTCCGCCACCGCCTTTGCGCATGCATCGTATCGTTATCGGGGGTATCGTATAGGCATCGGAACGATCTACTAAAACTCCCTAATCATAGTCTGCTGCTTCGATATTGAGTTGCACAATAGGATAAACTCGAAATTGTTTGCCCTGTTCCTCCGCGCAACTGCACGTCCGTTGCTTACGCACGTCACGTGGTTCGCACATATAATTACTATGTCGAGCACGTGTGGGTTGTGCGGTAAGCAGTGCTGGTGTGCATCTTGAGCAGCTGAAAGCCACTCAGGAAATATCAAGGACACTATCTTCAGAAACATATGGTACTTGCTTTTTGGTTCTCATTAAGGCCAAGTTTTCACATCTGTTACAGAGTTATCCCATCTACCTAGGTTCCTAACCACTCATGTTCATTTGTACTCCTAAGCGCAATTGAAATTGCTCCTATGCTCGTCTAAGACACAAGCTGAAGTACAATGAAAACTGATTTGAGCTGCTCCCAGCCTGCTCCAGAGTGTAGTTTTAGCTGCTCCCAACCTGCTCCAAAACAGCTGTTTCAGCTGCTCCCGTGGCTGCTCCCAAGTGCATTTCATGAGTTCCACCCCTGAAAACGAAACCTAAAAATATTTCGGAAAGTGATGTTGCTTTGCCGCAGCATTCGAGAAGAGGGATATACAAAGACAATGGCGATGTCAGCGAGGCCAAACGCGCACTTCGCGTAGCACACTCCTATCCCTGTACAAAGTCGGCCCTTTGGGTGGGTGACCGGCCCCTTAGGGTGCTTGTCCGCTTTGTTTTGAAAGCGGCTTCAACAAATGAAGAAAACACGCGAGGGGCCCCACAATCTGGGGTTTTTCGCTCCTCTTTTTTTTCTGTCAGGAAGGGAAATGTCACAAACACCTCCCCCTTCACCCTACTCGGGCTCGTGTCTCGTGCGCGCAAACACGTGTTTTTGAGCAGCGCTTACACTTTGAGAGTGCGGCCTTCGACGCTGCTGGGGAAGAGAACAAAGCTGCATGCCGCCTCCGCGGTGATCTTGCCGGAGTGCTCGCTAGATAAAACCAAACGGGAATGGTAAATTTGTTTTTTGTATTTTGAGGCTACTTTTTATTGATTAAAAAATAACGGAAACTGCAGCATTTCCCAGGTTCGTTGCCTTAACCAGACATCATTATCATCATCATCGTCGCCATCATCATCATAGGGCTCCTGAAGCGTCCTTAGCCCAGGGCCCCGAAATGCCTTAATCCGGCTCTGGATAGGACTCGCTTTAAGTTTTCATCGTGGTCTTTTTGTGATGCCCCTGCGACGAGGATGTCATCAAGGTAGTGTACTGTGCCTTGGCATCCCTTCAGCACTGTTGACAGCATCTTTTGAAAGGCTGCAGCTGCCGAAGCTAGTCCAAAGCAAACCCTCTTGTAACGGTAAAGACCTTCATGCTTTATAAACGCTGTAATGTCTCTGCTCTCCTCTGCCAGCTCGATTTGGTGGTAAGCTGATGAGAGGTCTAGTTTGGAGAAGATCGTCATACCTGTCAGCCGGTGAAAGATTTCTTCCGGATGTGGAAGCGGATGACCGTCAATGACGATTGCTTCGTTTGGTCTTCGTAGATCTACGCATAGCCTGATTTCTCCTGTTTTCTTCCAGGCCACGACGATTGGGGAAACCCACTCTGACGCATCGATCCTCTCGAACACCCCTGCTGTTTCTAACTTCTGTAACTCCTCAGAGACTTTGTCTTGTACTTTCAGAGGGAGACGACGAAGTTTTTGTTGCACTGGGGCAACCGATGATGGCGTCTTGACTTTGTGGGCGAAATCTTTCACGTGTCCTAGCCCCTCTCTGAATAGTTGTGGAAACATCTCTGTATATACTGCTGAGGACTTTGTACATCTCTGGCAGAAAGCTGGTGACACGCATGTTTTTCAATATCCAGCCTCATTTGCAAGCCCCTAAGGAGATCTAGTCCAACCAGAGGTTTGCCGGATGTGACATGGAACGTTCCTGTAGTATGTCTGGTCTCAAAGGATGCCTCGGCTGTGAACATCCCATACACCTCGATTAGCCCATTAGAGTAATTTCTGAGCTCCAGGTTCGAATGTTCCAGCTTGATGTGCCCAAATGCGCATCGTAGAGTGCAGAAGATATGATGGATGCTGGTGAGCCAGTGTCCACCTGTAGCTTGAGTGCAACGCCGGCTTTGATCATTTCACAGTACAGGATGTCTGGCAATCCCTGAATGTTCATCAGTCCTTTGGCGCTGATCGAAGCTGTGGTCTTCACTGCTGTTGATTTTCTGCATACAGCTGCAAGATGGCCACATGTACCGCATTTTTTACAGGTCTTCGCACGTGCCGGGCATGATGTAGCATCCGCCAAGTGAGCTGAAGATCCACATCTGCAGCATTTTTGGCCCTGTTTTGAAGATTTAGCAGTAGATCTTGTGAGACCCGCAACCTGAGGAGTGCTTGGGACGTTATTGTCCTGGGTTAGCAGCTTAGATTCGCGCAGAGCTTGTTCCACTTGCCTGGCGATGACTAATGCAGCATCAAGCGTTAGCTCTGGTTCGAGTAAAAGCCTTTCTCGCAGTTCCTTGGTGTTGGTTTTCTCTACAAGCTGGTCGCAGATTCAATCTTCAGTCAGTGCATCGAATTTGCACGTCTTGGCCAGACTTCGCAACGCGGCAACGTACTCCTCTACCGTTTCTCCTGGTAGTTGTGCCCTTTGCCGGAAGCGATATCGCTCCACGGTCTTGTTGATGGCAGGCGTAAAAAAGTCGCTTAGTGTACGTACTGCGGCGTTAAAGGCACGAGTAGTGGGAGTACTGGCCGCTGAAGTAGTTGGGATAGACTCCTCTTGGGATCTGGCAGCAAGACTTCCAGCCGCCGAAGTAGATAGCTGGGAATCATCTCGGGTTGTGGGCAGGGAACGGAATACTCGTTGCCCATCACTCCAAGGCAGTTGAGTAAGATGGCCTTTTTCCTGTCGTCCGAGTATGAAGTAGCGCCGCTCGCCACCAGGAATGTCTCGAAGAGAGGATACCGTTCCGTCCATGGAATTGTAGGTTTGCCGGGAGTCGGCAAGAAAGGCGGTGGGGTTTCCAGTTTCATGGTCGACTGCGCCAATATGTTGTATTGTACCGTAAAAGGAACCGACAGAGATTAGCCTAGTCACTGTGCGTGACGTCCATCTTTTATTCTATCTCAACTTTTTTCTCCTTTTTCCTGCCCCAGTCCATCCAGTCCTAACTTCTTCTTTCTCAGCCAACACGACAATCGGACTTGGTGCTTGTGCGGTGGTGCAACGTCAGTCAACTGATCCGGAAGGATATCACAGAAACCTCAGTGGAGGGCAGAGGACACTGACGGTCACGAGAAACATCACTTCAACGCGACAGGCCCGGGAAAGCATTACATCAAAACAGGTGGGACCCTTTCCTGTTTTCTCCGAGGTCTTGCATGTCGGTCACGAGGTCATTGAGCAAAAGAAATAGAGAATCAATGGCTGATTCAGGCGATGAGGGCGTGGGAGAAAATCAAGCATCCGCGGTGGAGAGCGCAGAAAGCGCACGCAACCTGAAAGAGAGGGCAATGGAAATTGAGAGCCTAAACCTACAAGTAGAGCTATAGAAAAGCTGAAATTGGCGCAGATGCAAATGAGATCTAGCAGTGGAGACCGGGATCAGAGGGAGCGGAGCAGGATGGGAGACTACGCGAGGGATCTGAGAGCGGTGTTAACCAAAATGCCGGACACGGAGCCTTAGTGCCCGCTTGGTTTAAGAACGTCGATACGTTGTTGGCATCTCTCAAAATTCCCGAGGAGGTGCAGGGCGCCGTTATCCTGCCCTTCTTAAACGAAAAGTGAGAACATTCAGTGCGAGCCAGTCGTCTGGACAAATAATGCAATACGCGGAACTGAAAACCAAAATTCTGAGAGAGCTAAAGATGACAGATTCTTTCAGGCAGACCACACCATCACCAAGAGCACGCTCCCTGTTCTGTTCCCCAGCGCTGTTCGCCACTCTTCGTACCATTGCCAGCAGTTCTGGTCGAGATGTTGACGGTTCGAAGCTGTACTTTGGTCCCTTGTTCAGGACATCCTTGATCTCCTCTGGAAGCGCGGCTTCCCCAAGACGGTAACGCTGTCCATGCAAATGGCAGCGCTCTTCTTCTTTGGCGGAAGCTGCATTCGCGTCTGTTGCCAGATTAACTCCGTTGCTTGCGACGCCAATCTTTTGTAGTCTTCAAAACGCGGCGCTTGGCATGGTAGTCCTCCTGTCCTGCCTGTACGATGATACGGAGTCAGTCTAAATACAGTCTTTCCTGTCTCCAGTATTTTGATTTCAGGATCTTGCACAGCCGTCTAGTGTGCCCCCAGGATGATTCCACGACTCCAAAAAGGCCTTGCACTTCTCTTGGCACAAGCTTCCTCTTCAGGCAAAAAGAAATGGTTCGGGACTGGCACGTTGAAATGGCGATTATATTGGTGCACGTGATGGCAGGATCTTGGTGTACACGACGAAAAAGGAAGGAGCCCAGTGCACAAGAAATATGTTGCATTAAAACTTGGGTTTGGGCCAGTTGGTCCATTACTGAATAAAAGGTTAAAAAGCGCGAACTCATTTTCCTCCTTACCCCCTCACTTATCAGGCCAACGTGACCACATCACGTGACCGTAGCTAGCCTTCGATCTGATAAAACCTACCGGACGGAACGTGCGGAAGCCTGCAAGGAATCCTTCTACAATCAATTCCATCCGTCTCGCACGTGACATGTCACGCGCACCAATTACCAAAGAGATCTACGGTCAGGTTGGCCACAACATAGCGTTAACATCGGAACAAGCTCAGTTTCACAGCTCCGCCTGTGACGTGGGCTCAGTGGCGGTCACGAGAACTAGCAGCGCTGCAGTCGAGCCTTGCTTCCAGATTGTCTAGCCCGCCAAGTTCGAATAGCAATACTTGAGCTTGGGCGAGTTGTTGATTCAGACTAAAGGCCGGTTCAGACACTTGCGTTTGAGTGCGTTTGACTGCGTTGCGGCGAGAACCGAAAGCGAGTCACCGGCACATCTGTGCTTCGTATGAAGCGTGGAATCCAATTCAAGGAATCTTCTTGACACGCGATATAAGCAGCAGGGATGTCCTGGTGTCTCGCTGCCGCAACGCAGTCAAACGCAGTCAAACGCAACTGTGTGAACCGGGCTTAACACTTCACAGCGCAAGGAAACAGACGCACACAAAAATAAATTTCAAACACTCAAAGAAAGAACACTCACAATGCGCTGTTTCTGATCTCTGTGGTGTATTACACTTCATCTTTATCATCTTTTTTTTTTGCTACTATACACATGGAAGTAAAAAAAAAAAGGGAGAAAAGAAAAAGAAAAGGAAGCTCTCAACGCAGGGGTAGCAGGCAACGCGCGAGACAGGGAAGAAATATCCGACTGCAGCGCCCCTAGTTCTCGTGACCGCCACCTGGGCCACTCGCCTCTGCAGGCGAAAGGCCCAGGTGGGAGCTGCGAAATTGAGCTTGCTCCAGTAACGTTGGTTTAAACTTTATATGACTAGGCTTCACCAATATTGCAACGTGCCCATACTTATAACCTCCTTGGCAGCCTTGGACTAAGCTCCAGCCAACGTTTGCTCCAGCGGCTCCAGCTAACGTTGGCTCCAGCGGTTCCAGGGGCTCCAGCCTCTTTGGAGCTTAGTCCAAAAAGGCTGGAGTGAAGTGTGCCGCCCGTAGCTGATGACGAAAACCTCGAAAACACTGACCGTCGCCATCTTGCTCTGGGCAGAAAACGGATCGTTTTTGTGAAACAACTGCAGCCGTTCCGAAGGCGACGGTCGCGACGGTAGTCTCCTGCGTCGCTTTCGGCTGAGTAAATCGCGTGAAAACGACCGGAATTACTTTTCATTTGTAATAATAATTCAGGTTGTGTGTATATTTAGACAGCGTGTGTTGGCCAGCCATTTCAAAGTTGCGACGAGTCACTCGCTGTAGGTGAGAAATTTCACCAGTGCAGTACAACCGCTAGCCCCAGAGCCGTTTATTAGGAGAGTCTGGCCATACATTGGTTTGAATAGGCGAGCAAGGTACCCCCAAGGGGACGCCTTTTTCGGAGGTCGATACGGGGCAGAGCGAAGTGGCAGAGTAGTAGTAGTAGTTTGACGTCTGTGACGTCATGTCCGGTTTTAGTCAAAATAGAGCTATTTGCAGATATTTTGTTACCTTCACATCTTCACCTCTTCACTTCGCGTACTCCCCGGGGTATGCTCCCAGCTCGTTCCTCCGAAGTCAACACAGCAGTCATAGTTGGTAAAAAACGGCCCGTGCCAGTGGTTTGCAAAGCGACATAGATGGAAACAAATCGCCGCGGCGTTTTTCGCGGCCTCGGAGATGCAGGAGCGAGCCGACGTTAAAAAAGATAAGTTTGAACTACGAGAGTGTCAGCAAGAGCCACGTAAATACCTGCGCACACTCGGAGCGCACACTCGGAGCGGGAAGTGCTTCGGGACCGATCTTTTACGAGTACCAGTCGATACTGACGTGACACTCGGCAAAGAAAGGTGGGACCGGCATTGCGTAGCTCCCACGAACTGTTATAGCTCGACAGTAATGTACTATCGGAAACAATTGAGCGTAAACGCGCCTCCGCGGCGACAAGCGTGTCAGAATAAAAATGGCCCACTATATAACAAAGTGTACATACCGTGTTGCGAAAGTAATCCATGCAGCGTTTATTTGAGCTCTATATCACACAAAACAAGGAGATAGAATCGACGACATCATTTCTTCACCGCTGCCTCGGAAAAGGAGATGACAAGGGGAAGAGAATGACACCTTAATCTAAAATTGAGGTCAGCGATCGAACTATAATACGGGAAGGGTCCACAAGGGCAGTGGCGTAACTAGATATGACGGCGCCCATGGCAAATGAAATTTCCCGGCCCCTCATGATGATAGTGATAATGACATCATCATAATCATCATGATATTATTATTATGGGTGGACTCGGCTCGGCGCCCCTCCCAAGTGGCGCCCGGAACACTTGTACCCCCCTGCCCTGCCCCCCCCCCTTCCTAGTTACGCCACTGCACAAGGGTCGCGCGGGCGCGTATATATTCCATTCAGCAAGCCAGCCGGTCAGTCGTGGGCAGACGGTCTTGGCCAAGGACCGTCGGAGCAACGTCGGCAAAGCTGCGGCGAGTCGGAGTGCCAGCTGCTAGGCCTCGAGCTCGCTCGGTCGGTGGCATCGTTACCGTTGTACCTTTTCCCGGGTGTTTGTGGATCCAGCGTTCATGTTCGTCGTGGCCGGTTTCAAGTACTGCTTTCTTTTTCTTGCTGCTTGAAGTCGGGACCCCCGAGAAGAGCACGTAGAAAAATAAATGTCCGTTGGTCGTCGGGATTAGTAACTGAGCGACGTTGTCGGTCATGTTGATTTGGTCGTGGAAAGACGGCTTCAGAGCTGTTGTCGTACGTACATTCTTGACGTAAGATCGTTTCGTGTATCTGGCCTCTGTTCTCTAGCGTGTGGCACTGCAACAATAACACGCCGCGACCGCCACCTCCTCCCGTCCCAACACTAGACACAACAACCTGCAACAAGCTCTCCGCAAAATGTAAAAACAAACAAACACATTTTTTGCTTGTTACGTTCCCGGTAGTGACGTCACGGACGTCACTGGCCCGTATCGACCTCCAAAAAAGGCGTCCCTAATAGCAACGGATGGATGAATAGATGGTAATGGCTATACCCTTTGTAGCCGGCGGCAGCTTGCGCCACCTAGCCTAACATTTCGTCATCTCTTTTTTTTTTTTACTTGTATGAATTTTGTTATAGCAGACTTCCCTCCTCTTTTTTCAAGGGGATTTAGTTTATCTGTATTTTTTTCTCCTTATCCTTCCCTAGATCTCTTCCACCAATCTTCCAATCTCCTCTTCGTTACCGCAATTCTTTCCCTATCCATTCGTCCATCCATGTCCGGAAAACCCAGTGCCCCCTCCAAATCCGTAGTCATCCCCCCCAAGAGGGTGGGACGAAGCCCCGTGCACCTTAAAATTACATGTTCTATAGTTTCCCTTTCGCGGCTGCATATGTCGCAGAGAGTGTCTACTTCCTGGAATTTAGCCCTGTATGTTTTTGTTCTTAGCACCCCGTTCTAGCTTCAAACAGCAAAGAGCTCCCCACTGAATTATCATACAGCTGTTCCTTCTTTATTTCATGTTTTTGTGCTCTGTATATTGTTAAAGCTGATTTCCCCTGCATTCTCTCTTCCCACAATTTCCTCTCTGTTTCCTTTACTCCCTTTTCTACTGATATGCTCTGATCGGCTCCATCTCGTTGAATGTATTTAAATCTCAGCTTGCGGGTTCGGTTTGTCCACTTAGTGTTTAGACTTTTCATATATAGATACTTGTACACTTTCGCTGCCCACCGTGTATCCTCAATTTCAGCTAGTCTTTGTTCAAATTTTACTTTACTGATCGCTTCTCTACTCTCGAAAGATGCCCAACCCATATCCCCCTGTACTCCCTCATTTGGTGTATTCCCATGTGCCCTCAATGCCAACCTACTCACACTCCTTTGCTGTATCTCTAAACCTGCCTGGATTTCTGACCTCATACACAATACCGCATTCCCAAATGACAGCCCTGGCACCATGACTCCCTTCCATACACCCCTAACGACTTCATATCTATTATAGTTCCACAGCGCCCTGTGTTTCATGATAGCCGAATCTCGTTTCCCCTTCTTTATTATAACGGACATGTATTGATGCCCATTTCACTAGGGTGGCTCATCCTGGTCTCTGTAAGTCTCTGTCCTTGTAAGCGTTTCTTCTTTCGTGGCTTCGGTAGAGTAGAAGAATGGGTAGAAACAGAAGAAATGTTAGGAGAACTTCAGAATGTTTTTCGCAAGGGTGGGAGACTAGAAGATAATTTATATCTCAGACAAGCCAACGACCGTTATGGATGGCATTTTTAGACGTACAAAAACATGATAACGTAAATCAGAAAATTTTGTGGACACAGCTAATTAAATCAATATAAATATAAATTTGGTGAGTTTTTTTTTCATTTTTTTTTTCACGAAACGTACATGGACAATACAGTAACGATAACATGGGAGGCTGAAACCACAGAGCCAGCAACAATAAGGCACGGCTTCTTAGCAGCACACGGCCCTCCATAGCAGAGCAGCCTTCCAAATGGTTCGCAAAGGGTCGCCATTCAGCTCCAGGTGGCGGGTGGCCACCAGACCACAAGGCATTATGCAATGGAGCCAGCACCGGATCTCGGCCAGTCGCCGCCTCCACGACTGCTGTTGACCGGACACTTGGATATATTCTCTCTCCAACATGAAGACATCCTGGATTTTTGTCTCCTTCACCGGTGTGAACGGAAGATGCAGCCGACTTAATGTACCAGCATTGCACATGCTGGCTCCTGCCCTGTAGGACAGCTTGTAGTAGCAGCCACTCAGTGCCAATGCCCATCGCAGCACCCAAAGCGAACTCTGCAGAGGAATGCGACAGTCATGCCTGATCAGACACAACAACGGCTTGTGTTCCGTAAACACTTACACTTAAGCCAACCCCACACAAAGTGGTGAAACTTGAGTATTAAAAAAATCACTGCTAAGCCTCCTTGTCCAGCCGACGATAATTCTTCTTGGCTGCTGTCAACCGACGTGATGCGAATGCTACAGGTCGCTCTGGTCCAGACTCCCCTCGGTGCGTCAATACTACTCCAATGCCATATGGTGACTCATCGCAGCACAACAAAGGCAACTTGGCATCATAATAAACCAACACTTCAGCTGATGTCAGAAACTTCTTACTTGTTTAAAATGCTGCCCTTTGCTCCGCTCCCCACTGCCACAATGCTGCGTTCTTCAGCAATAGATGCGAAATATGCGAAACTGATGACAAACTCAATAGAAACCTCCGGTAAAAATTAAGCAGCCCCAAATAACTTTGCAGCTCACGAACACCAGTCCACGCTAGGTGTTGATAATCACATACGTTTTTGAAACCTCGTCCAGCTCCACCTGTTGGCAGGCGTCGCGGAGATCCAATATTGAGAACGTCTTGCCTCCCGCTAGGTTCGTCCAGATCTCTTCCACCAGCGGCACCGGATATGTCTCGATGTTCGCAGCCTGGTTCGCAGTGATCTTGAAATTCTCACACGATCGGATTTTCCCATCCTTCTTCAACATTTGAACCAACGGTGGAGCCCATTCCGATGTGCGCACTGGATTCAGGATATCCTCACACTCCAACTCATGAATCTCTTGAGTCACGAGATCTTGCAGTGCGAACGGGACTGCTCTTGGCCGAAAGAACTTCGGTCTTGCATCCTACAGCACTCTTGGCCTTGACGCCACAAAGTATACAGAGCCCGTCCGAAAACGCATCTGAAAACTTGCCCACCAAGTCATGTGCACCGTCGCTCCGATGAACGTTCATCAAGCTGTCCAGGGGCATTCGGAAGGCACTCGTCAAATTCCTTCCCAAAAAGGGGAACCGCCCCTGACAACAAACAAGGGCAGCCGGACCTGCCTTCCTCCAAACGCGACAACTGCCGACTGGAGTTCGAAGTAGCCTCTCAACTTGACGTCGGACTGCTCGAGCGCCGTCTCTGGAAAACACCCTTCCGAACTCCACCTCGTCCATCACCAAGTAGACGGCCTCCGTGTTCACTTTCATGCGCACAATCTGACTCTGGACAGTCACTGTATAACATGTCGGCGGTACTTGGGGTTCTAGGACATCAACGTCTTCAGTTTGTGCAACAGCAGCAGCTGCCGCTCCGACTTCCAGCGACCACAAGCTTCTGACGTCGTTCACCCCGGCTTCGTCATCGGACGCGTCTACTGCCATCACGCATCATGAGCGTTAGACCTCGCAGATCCGCCCCCGGCTGTCCGCTCTTGTGCGACGGGTTTTCCGAACTCCTGCCCCTACCCTGCTTAATCGGACATCTTCTTGCCGAATGCCCCTTTTTCTGGCACTAGAAGCACCACCAATTACGGAGACTGCACGACGACTCGGGGTGCCGTACACCACACTGATGGCAATGACAGTCACTGACTGTCTCGTGTAACAGTTCGGTGCTTATCGGCATGCGATGTGCGTACATTCACCAGGTTTTATGCAACTTCACACTCCACGCTTTGCATATTTTTATTTTAAGATCTAAAAGAAGCTACTCCACCTCTTTTCACTTTAGCAGAGCGAACACTGGAGAGGAAGTCGCCTTCTCTGCAGTGTTCGCTCTACGAAAGTGGAAATGGGTGGGAGGAGCTTCCCTAAACTCTTAACCTTTCGCTGACTATAAACTGCCCGCACAAATCACCTAATTAAGAGTGTGTAATAGCTACTCACAGAACCAGAATCTATGACTGGTCAGTCATTCAATTTATCACTGAACTCTTACTAAAATAGTCCTCATCATTTGACGCTGTGAGTGAATTTTTCACCTTGGTATTACTTTTGTTATGAATTAAGCGTAAAACTCCGGTACCACTCCTACTTTGGGCCTACTAAGCTCAGTTTCTACACCTGAAAGTAATTTTTTTTGTTTGTGTTTTTCAGTCTCGTGGTTTCGGTTAAAAAGCACCCCAATGACCTAAATGAGACACCTGACCAGAAGAAGGTAGTTTATTTGTTTTAATTATTGAGGTATTTCATTTCTCATGCTAGAATTTAGGAAACCCTCGTCTATCACGTCATCACGTTTTTTTCCGGAAATCCATACATGCACGACAAAACAGCCGACCCGTCATACAAATCTGACCACATTGAAATACTGTATACGGCATTGGCCTCCGAAATTCTCGGGGTGCTGATTTCGCACCGGCAATAGCATTTTGACGCGTCGGTTGTTTTGTCGAGATTGTGACTTGTAATTAGCTCAGGACGATTTGCGCTTTTGTTCTGACCACATTTGCTGGAGACGTGAGCTCATAGCACAAGGAACTGATACCTTTGCACGTAAACTGGTGCAGCCGAGGCGCGTTCCACAGAAAGCTCGCGCAGAGAGAAAGAAGTGAAAGACCAGGGATGGCAATTTCAGGATATAAAAATATACCACATTGCATAGAAGTTCCACCACACACGATTTATTGTGTTGACGCACAGGTCTGGCAGGCGAGCCCATCGCCCTCTGTTGGTTAAGAATCGCACTAACCATGGGTGGGGTTGTACCTTAAAAAGGTAGCACGATCGATTGCCAGTGTGCATTACGGAAAAGCGACTTCAAGTTTGTTAATAGCCTTTTGTTAGATATCTGTAAATATTACCTCATTTTATTAAAATTTTAACGCCGGTAAACACATTCCACGTAATTAAAAATTAATATATTTTGTAGAATAAAGCTGAGTCCTGCTTTGCACATCAATTAAATGAGTCAACCTCCTTGAAGAGTTCGATCAGAAATCGGAATCATGGTCTTCGTACATCGAAAGGATCGAAGTGTTCTTCGCTGCGAACGACATTCCGGAATCAAAGCGAGTCGATGTGGTTCTGCACTAGTTGAACGATCTGTACGTACGTCTTGGTGCTTGGTTTATCAGGTGCTGCCAAGTTCCGTATCAGTCCGTACATTTCTCGCCCATATCTCCCCCTTAAAAAAACTTCACGTTTTCACAGGCCCAGCCGCGTTGGTGGATGGCGCGTCCGTGTTGATCTTCTGAGAAGAGGAGGGCTGCCTTAAGTGCCTTCGTCATGTGTGCCATTAAGCGGTGTGGCAGGCGAGCTTGGAGTGCCTGCCTCCGGTGTTGCAGGATCGTTCTGTATGGCTGGAACGTCGTTACTGGAAATCGGGGACGGTGAACCGTTTCGCTGGCTGATGCCGCGGGAAGGGGCGAACTTTTTCGATGTTTTTGCGCCCTTGAGGCTATCGTCTTGATTCGGAGATATTCCCTCTTCCTCCTTGGGTACATGTCTCAGCTGTTCAATGTGCCGTTTCCAGGTATTTCCATCGTTCGTGCGAATCTCATATGTTCGGTTTCCTAGAACTCGTACGACGACTCCTTTCGACCATTTCTTGCCATTCCTGTAGTCTCTTGCCCAGACCTGGTCGTTATGATGTAGGTGTCGTTCTTTAGAGTTGCGCGAGGCGTGCTGCTTCGCCTGTTCTGATCGCACGACATCCGTTATTGATGGTCTAAGAAGATCAAACCTTGTGCGAAATTCGTCTCCTGTCATCATTTTGGCAGGTGTTGAGCCAGTTGTCGTGTGCGGGGTTGTCCGGTATGCCACCAAGAAGTTATGGCATGCCTCTTCCATAGTCAGCCCCGACTTCAGGCTTGCGTTGACAGACTTCTTGAATGTTCCCACGAAGTTTTCTGCCGCACCGTTCGTTGCGGGATGGTTTGGGGGTGAGAATGACTGTTGCACTCCGTTTCTTGTCATGAAATCCCGGAATTCGCTTGATCGGAATTGCGGGCCATTGTCTGTCACAATCCTTTCTGGCAGTCCATATCTTGCGAAGAGGGTCAGAAACACTCTTACGGTGGCTGCCGAAGTCGTCGAGGTCATGGGCACTACCTCGGGCCATTTTGAATATGCATCAATGATCAGCAAGAAATTCCTTCCTTGGAAGGGTCCTGCGAAGTCTGCATGTAGGCGTTGCCATTTCTTTTTTGGGTATTCCCACGGGTGTATAGGAACTTTAGGTGCCTCGTTGCTCACTTCCTGGCACGGCCGACAACTTCGGACCATCGTCTCGATGTCATGATCCAAAAGCGGCCACCACACGTAGTGTCGTGCCAGTCCCTTCATCTTTGTCATTCCCGCATGACCTTGATGCAAGTCGTTCAAAACGTGTTTTCGGTACCTCGAGGGTACGATGACGCGTGTTCCCCACATTAAGCAGTCAAGCTCCACGGTTAGTTCTGTCCTGCGACGGAAGTAAGGCTTAAGGTCTTCGGAATTCACTTGTTCCGGCCATCCATCCATGGTGAGTCTTAAAACTTTAGACAACACGGTGTCCTTTCGTGTCTCTCTGCTGATCTGCTTATGTGCCAGTGGAAGTGCTTGAAACTTTTCCAGATGGAGACATTTGATTTCATCCATTCTTGCAGTTTCTGATTTTGTAGCGCCCTTGTCAGTCATTGGGAGTCTCGACAGCGTGTCTGCGACTACGTTCTTATCGGTCGACACGTATTTTATGTCGAAGTCATACCCTGACAAGATGACTGCCCATCGCTGCATTCTTGCTGCAACCGTGCCAGGGATTCCCTTGCCGGGATTGAAAATCGATACCAGGGGTTTGTGGTCCGTCCACAGCGTGAAGTGGCGTCCAAACAAATACTGGTGAAATTTCTTTATGCCCTCAACTAGACTCAGCGCTTCTTTGTCAATCTGAGAGTAGTTTCGCTCACCTTTAGAAAGCGTTCTTGACATGAAGGCGATCGGCCTCCGTTGCTTGTTGGGTAGTACGTGTTGAAGTACTGCACCAATGCCATGGCTCGATGCGTCACAGTGCAGTTCCAGAGGAAGTGCAGGGTCATAGTGCACTAGCAGACTCTTCTTGGTGAGTTGCTTCTTCGCTTCGTTGAAGGCTCTCTGGCATGATCTCGACCACTCCCACCTTTTATCTTTCCCCAGCAGTTCATGTAGCGGATGTAGGATGTCGGCTGCGTTGCTGATGAACTTTCCGTAGTAGTTCAGGAGTCCCAGGAATGCTCTGAGTTCTTTTTGGTCTTTGGGCGTCTTCGCTTGTAGGATCGCATCCACCTTCTTGGGATTTGGGTGGATCCCTTGTTTGTCTACAACATGTCCTAGGTACTCTATGGAGTCCTGCATGAAGCAGCATTTTTCTTTTCCCGAGCGAAGGCCACTTTCCTTGAGTTTTTGCAGTACGATGTCCAGGTTCCGCAGGTGATGTTGATCGTTCTTGCCAGTTACCACGATGTCATCCTGAAATGCACCTGTGTACGGCAAGTTTCCCACGAGTTCTTCGATGATGCGTTGGAAGATAGCTGACGCTGGGGTTATTCCAAATGGCACTCTGTTCACCTGATAGAGCCCTTTGTGTGTGTTGATCACAGTGAGGTCTGTTGATTCTTCCGCTAAGGGGATCTGGAAGTAGGCTTGCTTACAATCCAGCTTGGTGAACTTCTCCCCATGGGCAATCTTCACAAAGAGATCTTCAGTCTTCGGTAGTGGGTACCTATCTGGCTTCAAGGCTGGGTTGAGTGTAACCTTGTAATCCCCGCATATGCGCACTTGTCCGTTTGCCTTCATCACTGGAACGATTGGAGTCACCCACTCACTCCTCATCACAGGAGTGATTAGTGTGCTCTTTCTCAAGACGATCCAGCTCCTCTTCGATCTTTTGTCGGAGAGCGTAGGGAACGGACCTTGGTCTGAGAAACTTTGGTTGAGTATCATCATTCACGCAGAGTTTCACGGCGTGGTCCTTCAGTTCTCCTGGACCTTCAAAGATGGAACTGTGTTTCTGTAGCACACCTGCGAGAGTTAAGGTTTCTGCACGCACGTTGTGCACTACACTGGAAAATCCTGAAGCCATGCCCTTCCCAGTATGGGAGGTCCCCCATTCTTCACCACTTGGATTTCGTGACGCTTGACTTGCTCGTTGTACCGCATCTCCACTTGAACCATTCCCTCTGGAACGATGGGCTTGCCGGTGTACGGCTTCAGCGTTATTCTCGAAGGTTTCAACTGGATGTCTGGAAGAATTTCTTGAAACGTCTCCAGGTTGATCACAGTCACGGGTGAACCTGTGTCAATCTCCATCTGAAGAGGTTTGTTGCAAATCTCCACAGTTACTGTGATGGGTTTCGGGTAGCTTGAGTCGATGAAATAAAATGGAGTTTCGTCTCCCGAGTTCTGTGTAGTGACATGGTTGGTGAAGTTAGGCTTGTCCTTTTTTCTTGAGTCTTGTGGATCTCGTTTCCTGTCGCGGCAGACCAATTGGAAGTGTCCTGTTCTTCCACATATTTTACAAGTCTTGTTCCTTGCAAAGCAGTTTTCAGGGTCGTGTCGCTTTGATTCCGGAATGTCGTTCGCAGCGAAGAACACTTCGATCCTTTCGATGTACGAAGACCATGATTCCGATTTCTGATCGAACTCTTCAATTTTCCCGATGCGAGGCATTCTTCAGGTTTGAGATGGGGCGTCACTCACGTTACCGCTGTCTCCTTTGTTCTAATGTCGCTCAGTTGTTTATATCCATCTTTGTTGCATGGATCCCATCCTCGTCGCCATTGTGATGTACCGGTAATTTTAGGGTAATGCAGGATATATATTTATTTAACTGGTTGATTACATTCGGTTGACAACGTCTTCTTCGGTCTGCGACCGCACCCAGTCTGCTCTTTCGCGCAGGAGTCACGTTCTTCACCGCCGGCTCGCTCTCCCTCGCCGGCGTCTCCGGTTGCATCAGCCCGCGCGCCGTTGCCTGGACCAAAGGTCGTGTTCGCTGTGCGTGGCGAACATGCACACTATACACGGCACTCCTCGTATTTTGACCAACGCGTCTGCAGAAAGACAAAGATAAGAATATAATGAAAAGAAATGCCACATCCATCAAATATGCACATGTTAACAACTAGGTATTGCTTGTCGACCTGATTTCAGCATTATTCTCAATTGTTAAGGAACACGGACAGACGTCCGTGTATTATTGTGTCATTAAGGAGGCCGGCAGCGTTTATTCTTGACTAAAGTGTTCAGCACAAAATGATAATAAAAAAATATTGAAGTGTACGTCGAGACATATTTTGGGCGTCACCTAACATCTGTGTAGATTAGTAGATATTGGCTGGCATACATTCAAAACGGCCAATATTGTGAAAACATTCACATTAATGTCCCATTTTAAGTTTGCCATATATTGAAAGCATCGAGATAATTTTAGCAATGTAGATACATTTACATTCTTTTTAATGAATATTTTAGCCAATAAACTTGTATACTGCTCATAAAAAAATATATATATATATATATTACGTGCAGGGTGTTTTCTTCATTTTTTATGCAGTGAAACTGCTCTTGATCTTCAAGCCGCTAAGATCTTCACGTCTGAATCGCGACCTTAGTGACTAGGAACCTTTCCTTCTTGGCCTCTTATTCAGGAGTGCACATGAGGAGAAAGTTTCATCATTGATTTTTAAGTCATGCACAACATGCACAATTATTACGAGGTATGAGTTAATCGTTTGACCTGAAATACAAAAAAAAAGAAGATTATTTGGTTCGCAGGTTTCTTAATATCTGTTTCACAGCGGGCAACGAACAACGCAGAATAAGGAAGTTATATACGTGAGCTTCTGTTTTTGTTTCTTTTCAAATAATATTTTTGTTCGTCCAGCATTCTTGCACATCCTATGTCTAAAATAGCGAGACTAAGATGCGTGAATCTGCTCTGTTTCAAACGCTAGCTGTGTACCATCTGTACTGTGGGTCTATCGGGATAGAATTGTGTGGGGCAAACGGGTACCCGAAATCTTCAGCTATACAGCGAGGCGTTCATATTAGCGGGCCTCATATTGGAGAGTGGTGACTGCAGTTATCTTCGACGACACGCAGAACGTTAAAGCTTTATTTTGTTAGGTCACACTTTGGCAGAAATGTTGAATGTCAAATATTGTAAAATATAATACTAGCTAGAATGCAGCAACCATCCCGTGATGTTCGTTATTGTTTGTTCAATTATTTACACTGGGGATGAACGGAGGAGAGCTTCTCAGTGCTCTTACGGAAATGTTGTACAGCATATATAGGACACACAGAAAAAATAAAAAGATAAGTGGAATAGGACGCAAGTGTCAGATTTATGCAAATTTTAATTTGTTTGCAGTGTTAGTCCGGCCTATAAATTCTTAGGCTTGTCTAAAAATTAAAAAAAATTATACGCATTGCACATAAAACTGAAAACATTTTTATGCTCCTGTGCGTTCTTTTTATTCCAACGTTGTGTTTCACTTCTAAATACTTGCTAATTATTTCCGGTAAGTTAGCGTGGCAAAGTATGTTTTGAGTAAAAAGATCAAGGATAATCCCCATTCGGTCTCTAATCACCTACTAAAAAATGTTATTTCGAATAGCTACTTCTTGTAAACTGTAAGATTTAATTATTGTTATGTGACTCGCAAATAACGTATGCCAAACATTGACTAGGAATGGCCAACTTTCTGAGACATTCCAATCTAGACTTAAAATTTCACGCCATGTGGCGTATCAACCTTGAACTAGATTGGCCCGCAAATGAACTAGCTTGCTTGCTTGAACTAAACTTTTTGCTCGCAAGCGAAAGTGTATCTCCGCCCTGTCGGTAGAAGCAATGCCCTGTTCACGATGGCACACGTGAAATCGCTGCCTCAAGTATGAACGTTTCGTAGTATGTGTGGAAAAAAAGACAAACTCCGTAATCCCTTATACGTTTAGTATCATTCCTACACTGTTGCCAGTCGCATTGTCATGGTCGAACCTGTGGTAAAGACAGCTCCGTTAACACGGTCAACGTCTGCCGCCAGTTCATTGGGTTTTCTCGGCACACGGCCTCGGACATCAGCCAGAAAGTCAGATGAGCATTCTGATTAACAGTTCGGACAGCAGCTCCTTGTCGAAGCGGGCCGCGATGCGGACTTTGGAGTGCACTTCGGGCAGCATGTCTTCCGTCCAGGCCTGCACCAGCTGACCGCGGGTGTGCAGCCCCGATAGTTCGACGGCCACACGACGCTCGTACTCGTGTACCACGGCGTCCGGCGCCAGGGCAGCCACCACAGCGAGGGCGTCGCCGACTTCGTAGCCGTCCGACTCCACCTTCTCGTAGTAGCGCAGGTTGTGCCGTGTTATGGCCGCGAAGAAGCGTCCCTTAACCGTGTCTTGCTTCGTCATCGTCTGGTACACGTGCTGCACAAAGCAAAATAACAACAACAACACAGACTGGAGCGCAAGGCCAGCTGTAGCGTTGGCAATGTCATCGACACTGTCATGCGGTACAGGGGTAGATTCAAACACTCATGAAGACAACTTGGCATGCCGCTTCTACCAACTGTGGGGAAAGCTACGGCGGCAAAGGGCCCATCAAGCAAGGCGTCAAAGTGTTACGTAATGCCATGGAGTCGTAATAGTTTGTTGGCAGTCTGATTCTGTGTCGTCTGTGTGTGCAGCGCTTCCGCTGTCACCGCAGATTTGCTGGACACAACAAGGAACCGGGGATATATATATATATATATATATATATATATATATATAATATATATTTTTTACCATCCACTACAAAACCCGTTTAGAACTTCTCAGGATGTTTTAACATTGGAAAAAGTCAATCAACGGAACTAAGTGCCGATTCCGCGAACTCGAATGTCTTGCAAAATTCTGGACAATGCCTTCTAGTGTTTGTTTCGTTTCTTGCCTGCAGTCTCGGGGTTTATTTCATGTTCAATGCCTCTCGTTCTCTTATATTCTTGTGAACAGGAGAGAATTTGCGATTTCATAATAGTCTGCGCCTTGGTCAGAACCATGTAGTTCATAATCTGATATGCTCCTGTAGCCAAGAGCCTTTTAATACATGCTGTGTTTGTGGGCTTGATTTCATAAGGAAAATGTGACTGAGCGCTGCCGAAACTGTTACAAAATGTGTAACATGTTCTTCAGAGGACGATCTCTACAAAAGAACGGCAAAATGCAAACAAAAAACGTAATTCTAAACACTCCCTAACGAGAATCGCAACCACAACCCCGTGGATGTGAGCTCGAGATTCTACCACTGCTCCACTTAGGGAGTAGATGCGAAGCTAGCTGGCTTTGTCTCTATCACGGCCCGTCTCTACAGGCTCTGCTACAGGTGCTGTTATGTTCCGCCGTTGAGCGCAGCGAACGCAGCGTAGCGGAGAACGTGCGCCTCTCATTGGCCGGCGAGCAGGAACTCGATATCTGCAACCAATCACTAGGCTCGTTCTATTTACCGGCACCTCCTGCTCCGGTGCAGAAAAGTGTAGGGGTGGCTTACTACCGGTCGTATCTCCATACAGATACCGGAAGTGCACTGCCCTACACTTTTCTGCACCGGTGCAGGAGGTGCCGGTGAATCGAAAGAAGCTAGTATCTCTGTGCCCTGCGCTCAAAGTCGCAAAGACGCTCAAAGTCGGAGTATAACAGAGCCTTACTAAATGTTCGAAAGCAAAGGCTGAACGTCAGCGTTCGGCGTCATAGCGTTCAATGTTCGCGTTCCAATAGTTCAACAGTTAAAAAAAAAATTGAGAAGTGCGCATCACGCAAAACATGCACGATTTAAGCAGACATGTACACGTTACCCCAAAAAAGTAACTAAACACCGTTACTCGTTACTTGCTCAAAAAGTAACTAAATACGTTACTCGTTACCGATTCTCAAAAGGAACGCGTGAGTCACGTCGAAAGTAACGAGTTACTTTTCACGTTACTTTGACGACCAAATACAGAACTGTTTTTGTTTCATGGTAAATTGTTTTCTTTTAGGTAGTCGTTGCACTTAAGCAGTACCTCCCTCTCTAAGTTTTTATCAGTTATGTTTCCCCTTTTCTTAAGATTACATCTCCGGCGACGCTGAAGAGTCGTTCTACCGACGCGCTCGAAGGAACGGCAGTGTTAAGTGTTTCAGGAAGACCTGGTGAACCTTCGGTTACTGCGCCTTCATTGAGGACAGCAGGTAATGGGTTCTGGGCCTTACCGTGTTCGCAACCTCCGGGTTTACATTCGGTCTGTTCCCGGTTCTAGAAGATTCAACCAATGAACCTTATTGTGTTCGCTGGGTTAAGGACATTCTCAGCTGTAGAGTTCAGTACAGCAACGTTTATCGCTGGACACGTCAGTCGAACTGTTCGACTGACGTGATAAGCGATATACGTTGCTCTACTGTCATACTGCTCAGTTGTTCTTTTCGTGCTGCCTATCTGCCTTTGTAGCAGTAGACGCATACTCAGGCTAGAATAAAAACAAGGCTGTTTAAGCGGTGCTGTACACGTTACTCCTCAAAAGTAACGAGATACCGTTACTCGTTACTTTACCTTAAAAGTAACTAAGTACGTTACTCGTTTCTTTTCTAAAAAAGTAACTAAATACGTTACTCGTTACCGAAAATAGTAACTAGGTAGAAGTAACTCGTTACTTGTAACGCGTTACGTACATGTCTGGATTTAAGTTATCTCAACCATTCCGATAAACCTGTGGAGCACAGAATGTGTCGTGCAAGCATTATGCGCGAGAAAGGATTTATTATGATCGGTTACGAGGAGCTTTTAGGTGGTTTCGGAGGCGCTGCCAACACGACACTGGTGTCTTATTCGGGTTTATCAAAAGGATTGAGAAAGGTTAAAACTTATCCACGAGTGATGTGCGTCCCGAGCATGTTTTTAAGTTTTAGGAGATGTCTTATGTGGCCTCTGCTCCATATTTGGTTGCGTACTGGGCCTTGAATTCTTAGTGCTCTTGAATTGCGGTGAGCACCTTGTTGTAACTGAAGTAATCGCGAGGGGGAGGTTCGTTACCCTTTACGCTATAAACTGACTTTTGTCTGAAGTTCTGACGTCATACGCTCGCTGTGTTATTCCTTGGTACGGTAGGAATCATCCTGTGATGTCTTGCATCCATGTGGGGAGGTACGCTTCCTCATTCGGGAGCCAGCTGCGCACTGAGGATTGGTTACGGACTAAGTACAGGGTGTCACAAAAAATATATGTTTTTTTATTGCAAAAATAAACTAGGCATCGTTGAACGCTCATTCTACGCCCAAAGGTAGCGCTAGAGGTCTCAACGAGATGCCAAAGTTTCTGCCTGAACGGACACCTTAATCAAAAGTTATAATTGATTTTCTGAAAATTTCAATGGGAAAATGGCGGCCGACGGGGTTTCCGAATACATGGGGCTCTATGCCACCAGAAACCGAAAAGGGGCATAAATGGGCTCCATATTCCCATTGAAATTAAAAAAAAAAAATCACATAACTTTTGATTAAGGTGTCCGTTCGGGCTGAAACTTTGGCATCCCGTTGTGACCTCTAGCGCTAGCTTCGGGCGTAAAATGAGCGTTCGGCGATGCCTAATTTATTTTTGCGGTAAAAAAAAAAAAAACAACTGTAAATTGTTTTGTGACACTTTGTATATGACTCTTCCCGACGGTCCCCTTTTATGCTCCATGCTAGTGTATATACTCAAACAAGAATGGCCATAAAAGAAGATATACATGCAGCGATAGGTGCTGAATATGCTGGTAGATCGGAACTTTGTTCTGCCAACATGGCGTCAGTGGGAAGCAAGATCAGGAGAGGGGGTGTATGCATGCGCGGAAGCTTGCTGGGAAAAGGTCCATTGTGGTGTACTTCTAGGGAATTTTTAATCACTTCGGGGGGCGTTCCAGAAGTCATGCAGCTCGTTTTTTTTTAAATATTTTATATATTACTATGCATGACTTTGAGAATACTTCTCCTTGATATGAAATGCTGAAATGATTGTAGAAAGGATGCCGTTGGTGATATCTTCCTCTGTTTCACTTTAAGTTCAATCGCAGACTCGTTGATTCCGAACATAAAAGAGAGTCAATCCTTTGAACTAACTCATATATATATATATATATATATATATACATATATATATATATTCAGGAACGTGAACCTTGCATTTCGTTATTTGAATTTTGTTCGCGCGACACTTGCATGCGTGCCAGGTAAAACCCGCATCCATTGTAGATGTATCCATATATGGATCCAGAAGTAGCCACAATTACTGAGGATCCGGATGTAATATGCAGTGATTTTGACGTTTACCGAAGATGAATTAAGATTGATTGATTAAGCCAATCAAGCAGCGCCAAAAGTGCACCGTCATGACACTCACTGTCTTTTTGCGTTTCCTACCTCGTAGTAAACCAATCACTCACAATGAAGGCGCCGTGAACTGCGCTTTTTGTGCGCCATTGGCTTAGCCGGTGATAATGAATCCACAAAAATGGCTGTAGCCGGGCTTAACGTAAAATGGCGTGTAGGTGCACGGCTGCCCTCAAAGCAAAAATAAACTTGCAGATGCCTCCTGGAATTCTAGTCTCTAAACTCGTCAAACACAGAGTTTGGGCCGAAGGCGGCGGAGCGCACCGATTGGCCTATCCCGACGACGAATTCGTGCTTTTTTCGCCGACGTCCAATCAGCGAGCTCCGCGAACCTTCGGCTCCCACTTTGTGTTTAACGAGTTTAGTGCCCCAGGCCTGCTGTGAACGAGACGTGCATCGCAAATATTTGGGCACATTGATACTCTTGACCCATGTTGTTGTTAAAAAGACATCTCCAAACTCGGACCTAAAACATGCTTTTCGTGTAGGGCTTGTCAGATTGGAGAAAAGCAGACTTCTGCGTTAAATCATTATTTCGAACTCTTTTTGTTACCGTTCCGCCCATTAAAAGCATGCGGGAAGGGCCTCTGCACGCACCTCGTATCGCTGCGCCGCAGTGTTCTTCCGCAGCATAAAGGCCGTCTGCTTTCATCGCCGTCACCATGGCAATGAACGCCGAGTGAATAGAAGCTCGCACGGTACCACCGCGTGAAGCCAGAAACAGCTGACGCCATTTTCCGAACGCCGTTTGCTAGCCAAAGTTCAATAGTTTTGTAATGAGCAGCCGTAGACTGTCGCCGCAAAGCGTTAACACGCGCCGTCCGAAAAGGACATTCAGCGTTCGTTGCCATGGTGATGGCGATAGAAGAAGACGGCCTTTATGCTGCGGAAGAACACTGCGGCGCAGCGATACGAGGTGCGTACTGAGGCGCTTGCCGCATGCTTTTCAACAGGCGGAACGCGAACAAAAAGAGTTCGGAATATGGACTTAACGCAGAAGTCTGGTTTTGTCGAGCACCGCATAATTTGATGAGCCTAACGCAAAAAGCGTGTTTTTTTTGTTGGCTATTCCGCGCCCTGGTTTCTTTTATCCGCAACATGGGTCTAAAGTATCAAACTGCGAATGTCTTTGCCGGGCCTATCAGGGGTCAACAATTGTGCCCGTCGCCACCCGATATTTTTTGTAGTTGCATATACACTAACTGTTCGCACTATCCTGCTCTTTTCACACTGTTTCCAAACAGTGTAACCAGCAAGTAAAGTATATGCGTACGTTTCTAACCATGAAGAATGCGACTCCTGCTTCTTGTGGAACGTATTAGTACCCATGGTGTTGTGCAATATTTACACAACGATGCATTTTAAACCGTGGTAAAAACACTTTGTAATATGAAATATAGAAAACAAATGCAGCTCTACGGATTTCAGAGGAAAGAATTATCGCTAAAAATATAACATTAGTGTACGAAACGACTAATATAAAATGTTACCCTATAAAAAGATGTTTAAGTGGTTAAGCCTTCAAAATGTTTCTGGGGCATTGACTGCACAGCCTTCCTGCAGTCTAGACAGTGCTGCACTATGTTTGATCTTCCTCTCTGGACATGCTGAGAAGATTCTTACCCAGGGTATTGGTGACTTCACCGCGGCCTCCCAGGGCACGATGGTGATGGGACATTCGGCCCTCGTGAGCACCACGTGGACTGCCTCAGGGTCCGTCTTGAAGTTGAACTCGGAGCCCGGCAGCACATTGCCCCTTCCTTGTCACAAGAAAAGGAAATAACAAAGACATCGTAATGCCACCGTGGGTTTCGAGAAGCCGTCCCTGAATTACACGATTGCGATAACTCAGATGCGTACTATACTAGTCTTTTAATCCCAATTCAAGCACGGTGTTGGGGTCTATCTTTAATTTTCAACAAAAATATATAGGTTTTGGGCGTATGCTTCAAACCTGTGAAGAGCACAAACCGCAAGCTTTGACGGATTTTTTGTTTTTAAGTTGTTGAGCATTGAAGGGGGCGAGGCGAAAAGTGACGTTTCTCCCACCTGTCTGGGATCGCATGTTTGACCCTCGCTATTTTATCACTTCTCAAACTACTGCACTACGACTCTTTTGTTGCACTCAAAGTAGGGTTCATTACGCTCAACGAGTTGAATAAATTCTTGTATTTTGTACGAAGAAAAGCCAAATTCAATTTATTATGATTTTTGGCATAATTTGGTAAGTTATAGTGTATAGGATATTTTAATTACATTGATATCACCAGAAAGCTCAAAATTATTTATTTTATCGAATATATTTTTTATAATTATATGTGCCAAATATATAGACCCTTTCTTGAAGGGCGCCGCCATCTTGAAGTGTGGTCACTTCCAGTATGGGCGAAAACATTGTTTTGCCGTCGCGACGCCAATAGAATGCATTTAGGAGAAAAGCGTAACTGTCACCCCTTCTCGTTTTCTCTCCCCTCTATTTTTTTACTATTTGCAGGTTGAAACGTTTTAATATTTTTTCGTCGCCCATACTGGATATGCCTACTTGGCGGTCGGGGACGAGAGTAAGCGGAAAAGGTCTATACTGTTACATACATTTGAATGAAGAAACATTTGGTTAATCCAGCCGATTCAGAATCAATAAAATAAATATTTGCTTTATTTTTATTAATCAAAAGTATGATCGTAGTTTATCAGAAAATATAAAGATAATATACTGGGTGTTTGATTTTAATTCGAACGTGTTTAATAAAAAAGGGGGTGAGAGTAAGGCAAGTGACGTCTTCAGTACGCATTTATGAGGCTTGGCGGACATTATATGAGAAAATGGTGACGGTAATTGAACTAATTAAATCAAATTCGTTAATTACATATTTAACTTGGTTTTAGTGGTCGTGTTCCAATTTCAGCATTGACGGCAATTACTATTAGAAGCCAGATCAACTAAAACTTTTGAAAAATATATTAGTTTCTGACCTCTCGTTTTTGTCATTGATCAGTTTTCACGGTTCAAGCCCGACTGAAAAATTGCGCGCAAGAAGCGCCGGAAGTCCTGCCCACAATGACGCTTCGAAGAGTGACGTAGTCGTTTCAGTCACGTCGTCAATTGTGTCGTAGGCGCACCCACCAAGGACACGCTGCCAAGATATAAACGACTAGGTCTGTTCGATTCGGCCAGAAAGTTGTGTACTTCTGTCGAGACCGGTTATAACGAAGTCGGTTATAACAAAATAGCGGCTACAGCGAAGCGATCAAGATTTCCCGTTCCCCTTTGCACTTCGTTAACCGAAGTCGGCTGTAACGAAATGGCGGATATAGCGAACTGAGTTCAGATTCCCGTTGACTTCGCTATGACCGGTCTCAACAGTATATCTGGTGCCAGGTTAAGAGATCAGGATAAACTCCTCCCACACCTTTCCCGATTTTAGCGGAACGATAGCCAGTAAGAAGGTCGCATCCTCTCCAGCGTTCGGTCGCTCTGCTCGGTTGGAAGGGGTGGGCGGAATTTCCCCTGTATTCTTAACAGCTGTCACCGACTGTCGTCCAGCCCGGGTTCAGGGGAGTGCAGGAGTCGTGAGTCGACGTCGTGGAGCCAGCGCAGCCACCGCGTAAGGACTAGCGCTGTGATCGACTTCCGGAGTGGAGGCGCAGGGTGTCGTCTGTATTTGTTATAAGGGCTAAAAGCGCTAAAAAGACGACGGACGAGTGAAAGGGACCAACACCACAGAGAGTCTCTTTCACTTGTTCGTTGTTTTTCTAGCGCTTTTATCCTTTAAACTGTGAATTACGAACTGGCCCAAGTGCATACCCTTCTATGTATCTGTTATCTTTTGTTTCTCCGTGCCACGTCGTATGCTACGCACTTAATTCTTCGCGGTTTGATTGGGTCACTTGCGCAACAAGTATTTCTTCCTTGGAGCGTAGTGAAACGTTTCCCACGCGAAATGCGATAGTAGATTTATTCCAAGTTTCTCGAGCTTCATCGACGGTAGTCTCGCTGCATCAGGATGATTTCGCGTCGGGAGTTAGTGGCGGCAGCGGTCCTAGAAGACAAAGGCCTGACGAGAGCGTCGCCGTGGGGAAAACAGCTATCCATTGACGCTTTGACGTTACGTTGAAAAATTCAGTTTGACTCTCAGGAAATATCCACATGGAACTGTAAAAGCAATGTGAATTGCTTTTTCTTTTTCAGGTCCCGTCAGTAAACGGCCACTGATAGCAGCGTACAAAGCCTGCCGTTTTACGCCCAGCTACGTAGGCATGCGAGTGCCAATGCACCAAATCGAAGACCTCTGCGATATATTTGAGTCGTCAGTCCAAGTGCTGCGAAATGCGGGGTTATACCGAGTGTAATTCTTTCCCGTTTCTTTAAAAAAAATCAGCATAAAACGTATTCACTTAGCACACCAAAAAAAAAAAAATTGACGTGCGTCAATATTTTAACACTTACCACAGCGAGCCAAAGCTGAACTAGCAGATGAGTAAGACGCTTTCATATCACATTCGAGCTTATTTCTACCCTCCGTTAATATCTAGCTTCCGCGTCCATCACAGTTACCTTATTTTCGTCAATGAGGTGAAATGTGAAAACGGCGTTACTGTTAAACATTGTACACATTTGAGCAAGAACTTCGAGAAAAGGCTCCGCGAGCAGAAAGGGACGAAGAGTGTCGTCCGCTCTCTTCGTCAGCTTCTGCACGGGCGCTGAACTCTCTCTAGAACTCCTCTGTGACAATTTCTTAATAGATTTAGTTAAGTTTAATACGAGGCAGTTGAAAAATGTTAACGAAATGTATTTGTATCTGCATAATAATAGAGACAAAACTACAATCAATTTAACGCTTTTCAACATAGTTTACCCCCCCCCCCTCCCCTTTCCCCCGCGTTTAACACATGTGCGCCTGGCGACTCCGAGTCCAGGGATACACCGCCGCTTTCGGCTCATACCCTGCAGGAAACCTAATTTCGCTGAGAACAGCTTTGAGTGGTGGTCCGAACGAATTAAGACCTATTGGTACCAGGTACCTTAAGTATATGTGGCGGATGCGATTTCACTGAAAAAGTAGCCCCTTGACTTTATTTTTTCGCCGTCGCACTTTCCGTGTGGAGGCGCGCATTGCCATCCAACAACACCATGCCAAAAGTTAGCAAACGATAACACATCGACCTGATCACAGACTACAAGTTGTTCTCAAACAGGTCACAGTATGACGCGTTGTGGACACTGTTTTCCCCACGCGTGTAGTGTTCGACTTTTTTCCCTTTATAGTTCCGGAGAGCCGTGGACATAATCTTGCCCTTTGTCGGAACTGCCTAAACTTCTTTGGTCATGGTGGCAAAGTGCACCTCCACTCTTCGCTTGCCCGCTTGGTCTATCGCTGGGCATAGTGAATTCAACGCTCCCACTGACAATGGGTTGAAGAAAATTACTCTCAGCTTCACTAGCGTCGGAGCAGCACCTCGCACACATCCACACGGCGCTCAATAATGCCTGGCCTAAGTTGCCTTGGTACCTACGTGACAGACACTTTATGGTACTGCAGAGTATCGTGAATCATGTGGTGCCTTGATACATGACTAATGCTCAATTCCTCAGCTCTTTTTTTCAATAGGGACACGGCTGTTTTTATGCACAAGCGTTTCAACTTATGATATTGAATGCGTCGTCGTCGAAGTGTGAGCCCGGCCAGGGTGGGGTGCACAGTCACGTTTGAGAGCCAGAAACTAAAAGATTACCTTTCAAAAGTAAATTTACATTACTCATTACTATTTCAGAAATACGCAAATGTGATTCAATTACATTACAAAGAACCGCTGACTAAAGGTAATTACATTATATTACAATTGCTTTTGAAAAGTGAGGAAATTGCTTCGAAATTACTTTTCAATTCATTCAGGTGGTAATTCGTGCCCGTGACGACGTAAGCATTAAACATAACATAGAAACCCTTAAAATATGACTAAAACAAGCAGCTCACTGGTTTAGCTGTTCATTCAACGGTGAAGTTAATCGGTTAATGGCTGATGTGATTCCGTCCTCCTGATTTTGGAGAAGTCGTTCACTTCCGTTGGTCGGGCCATGGCAGCTCGTTCTTACATGAAGTCGTAACGACTGTTGTGAAATGTCCTAAAGCGCACTCTTATGTGCCTTTTGGCGAAGGGGATCAGTCGTTCCCTAATTCATTTTGCACAAAGTTGAGCAAGTGCCTATAACTTCTGTTTTGACTCGGACGCAGTCGAATTGCTTTCTTTCAAGAGTGCTGGTCGACGCATTGCCGGACATTCTTCTCGAAAGGTATTGCTCCATAACACCAGAAGTGCGCGAATTATCTCGCATTGTCACGCAAGGGGGCCGAATGTTTTCTGTGGAGAAACGCCACCAGGGAAGGAAAGGTGTGTCAGACGCCTCCTGAAATGTGTTTTTCTCCAAAGAACAAATAGCTCTATCAGGGGTGGCCAAGCTGCGGCTCGCGAGCCGCATGCTGCTCTTCGCGTGTTAAAGTGCGGCTCGCGACTCCCTCCCCTAGCACCCCCCCTCCCCTCCTCCTTACCGATCCCACGAGCACTTCCCCAAAAAGAGAAATGGTACGCGTTTTAAATCGGAAGACAGGTTGCGGTTTGGTAGTTTTGTGCTACTGCTACCTCACGTACAGTTGAGCTGCTTTTGACTAGGATAGATTGAAAGTATAGTTCGAGTTTCGTTTATTGCTCTGGACAAAAGTTTGACCCCCACCCCTCGAGGCTCTTGGAAATTTGGTGGTTTTGTTGGCGGCTCTTAGGCCGGGTCAGCCTGGCCACCCCTGAGCTATATCTACGTGTTCGCTTTTTCCCGACTTAACTTCCCAAAATGAGCCCGATTTGCTCGATGTTTGCCGTTTCCGACTATATTACGGTCACCCCTAAGCTCATAGTGCGATGGTAACTACGGGTTCGTCGGTACAGTCAACCGCTTCCCTCTCATCACCTGACTTCGCTTTCTGCGCGTGGGTATTGGCGGGGGCGTGATCAAGTGGCGAAAGGTGGACGCACAACTGCCTCAATGAGCGCGCAGCTTCCACCCCACTATCAATGTAGGCGTGCACGGAGCACACAAAAAGCATATTCGCGTACGAAGGGCAAGGCAAACTCACTAGAAGTTCTGGGTCCTTGGTAAGAGATTAAGATTAACTCCTCCTCCTCGCTCGCAGGTTTTAAAAGTTTTCCTTTTTGCTTCTTGGTGACGTGCCCTCCACGTTGTAGCCTGGAACAGTCCCTGATAACTTGGGGCCGTGAATCCATCTCGACTAGCATCTCGTCAACGTTCCAGCTATTTCTTCACTCGAAAGCTTTTCTTCATCCGCTTCGCCTTTTGACCCCGCATACGTGTGTTTGTCTCGCTCTCGACTCCCGCGTCAGACTTTGTTTTAGGTGGACCTGGGAAAAAAGTAATTACGAAAGTAATGAGTAATTTGTTTTTAAAATTGCTGTTTAAAAGTAATTCCTTACATTGCAAAATTACCAGCATGGAGACGTGATTCATTACATTTTATTACAGCAAAATGTAATATAATTACAGTCACTTCATTACAGTAATGTGATCACAGCCACCTCTGGGCTTGACTCTACGCTTTGGAAATTTTTGAATTACTCGTACACCTGTCGAAGTGAAATACAGGTGCCTCCATACTTACTACTTGAACATGCTGCGATAAATATCCGTGGGTTTTCGCCCTCTGCACCCAAACACCCGTTTACTGAGCGCTGCTCCTCCCTGGTGCACGCTCTTAAGGGGTGGCCATATTGAGAGTACTGTGGTCACGTGAAATATTTTTCTGCGGGACGTTGAGCGGGCGTGCATAGCTTAGGTAAGTGGAAGGCCAAACAATATTCGAAGCACAACAGTTTATCGTGGGATTTGTTTTTTAATAACTAAGCTGCTGTTATTTTTTTACTCTTCCTTGTAAATTTACGAAGTAATTGTGTTACATAAACAAACATGGCGAACAGTGTCCCAACCATTTAGTGAATGCACATTTGATATGTATATATAAGATAAATGTTGTTAC
Organism: Ixodes ricinus; assembly: GCA_037355805.1. Classification (NCBI taxonomy): domain Eukaryota; kingdom Metazoa; phylum Arthropoda; class Arachnida; order Ixodida; family Ixodidae; genus Ixodes; species Ixodes ricinus. Next base: position 39,658 of record JAZHYW010005757.1, read on the forward strand.
ATAAATTTGAATGAACGAATGTTTTAGAAATGTAGCGAATTCGAAACTGACATTTTTTACAAGACATGTTTTGAAGATAACGTAATAAAACAGGCGAGCTGGTTAAACTTAAATATTTTTGAAACCCAAGACGAAGTTGAGACGTCTTGTGTTTGTCCCCTCCTTGTAGCCTCTGTCTTGGGTGTTAGAAATGTTTAACATATTTTTTATTTGCTTCAAGTTTTCTTAGTGGAAAGGTATGTGTGCGGCTTTTAAAAAATATGTAAGCGTAAAATATTGTACTTTATTTGTTTGACCGAAATTAATGTGTGAATCTTGACAATTGTTCGTTGTGACTGCGCCCCTGCATACGTGCTTTTCTGAGCAACATGGTGACGGAGATATAGTGAATTACCTAACTTTACCACTTTACGTAAACTTTACCTAATATGCATGCCTAAAAATTAATTATTTGTGCGTAATGCTCAGTAAAAATGAATGAACTCCGCAACAAAGCCTGCCGTTTTATAACAAAGGGCGCCCTTACAAAAATGGCATATCTGGACTGATATAAAAATACAGATATGGGTATATAAAAAATTGGGCGTATCTGGCCAGATATGCCCAATTTTTTATATATCCATATCTGGGTCTGCCAGATAGGGGTATATCTGCCTCCCAGATAAGGCCAGATATGTCCCAATCAAAAAGGCAACCTTTATATATATTGTTATTTTCTACAAAAATCTACCAAAAGTGACTCCTCATTTGTATAAGAAAAATACCAATTGGATATTGAGCATGTACCAACTTTTATTAATTTTTACATGAACTGCGCTTTATGCCACTCCTGATTTCGCTCAACTTGGTTCACAGGGAAAGCAGGATTATCGACATTCGCGTAGCGAATGTCGATGAAACGTTCATGTCGACGAAGCGTGTGTCCATGAAATATGTATCCACGAGAAGGTGGCCGTGGAACGTGTTATCACGAAATGCAGGGAGAATAAAAAATTCAGTATTCTACGTGCAGTTGTGACATGATTTCAGACGGCAAATGGCAGGTGACTGCTGGCAGAATTTCGGGGAATTATTTTCCCGACTGCCAGGAGATCGACACGGCCTAATTCTAGAGGTAATCTGGAACAGTAAGTGTAGGAAAACGATCAATTGTCGCGAAGTAGGTTGCCGCGCACTTACGTTGACGATACCGGACTTGAAAGGTATAATCCGAGACATATGTCGACAGGGGCACGGCAGATCCACTCAAACACAAAAACGGGAAGGAGGGTGTCCGTGACGATTCAACACGATGTAGCACAAGCTGTCATTTGTAGAACCGAACACTAAACGCATCACAAAAATTCTTGGGCTTCTTTGAAGAAATCGTTTGTTGCCGATATACGGGGAGGACTTTTCGAATGAGATTCTATTTACTACACAAGCAGAATCCACGGAAGCAACGCAGGGCGTGCTACACGCCAAACTAGGTCCGCATCCGCAAGCAGGCATTTTGAGATTGCAAACGGCTAATGCGTCATCAGTCCCACCACGCGACTACGCTTCTGCCATTTCCGGCACACAGAAAGCGGAGTCAAGCGATAAAAAGTCTACGGCTGTATGGTTCGGCAAGTAAGCACCTTCTACCACGCTTTCAGCTTAGGGAGAGAGAAAAGGAGAGAAGGAAAGGCCAAAACGGAAGTGCACACACAAAAGGCTTATCTTCTGGGACATCAATGATCACAACGAGTGGTTTTGTCACTTGTACCCAAGGTTGAAAGCGCAGGGAATGCTATGTGCGGCCTTGGGCTCCAGGCAGGTGCCATGTTCTGCCTTATCACGAACTTCTAGACTGTAGTCACGTGACCCTAACCGAAGACACGATTGGCCTAAACCATGCATAGCGTCTACCCTGCTGTCAGTACCGTGTGAACAAGACAGCTCTATAAGTCCAGCTTTTGAACTTCCAAAGAAGCTGTCCAGCCCGAAAGAGACCCAAAACGATGCGAGTTTGAAGATACTATGTTTTACGCCGTATAACCCACATTATAATTTTAAATGAACAAATAAGCGCGACTATTTTTTTGCGCACGATGTCCACAAATTAATAGATAAATAAATATATATATTCATATTTTTACCAATAAAATTAAAATGATGTGTACACTGTTAGGTTTGCGTTTTTAAATTTCAAAATTTTTAACGAAAGGGTTACACATAAAAGATACCACGGACAGCACATCTTCCGACTTTCAACACATGATGAATTGCCGAAGCTGGCAAACGCAAGGTTGCGATGCTGCGCGAGCGGTTCTTGAAAGATGCTGCGTAGGGTACTCCGGGCGCAACGGCTTCGCAACCGTTCAAAAGGAAAAGGATTCGGGACGACGAAGTAGCGTCTTGCATCTTCAGTAAGCTAACGGTTCGTGTTTCCCCGGGAATATTGACGTCACGTGACATAAGCGCCAATTCAATTTCGCGCTAAATTTAGCGGGGCGGTTACACCGATGGCGACGCCGACACCGCTCAACGCGGAAACAGGCGCCTTAGAGCTGCGATCTAAAATCCATTATTTGAATAACTCGCTTTCCGATCTTATGCACTTCGTCATATTGTCCCACGCGAAACATAGAACCGAATTTCATTTGTCTTTCAATCTTCAAAATGTGCAATTGATTAATTGGTCCAAATATCTATAATAACTTCAACTTTAAGGATGTTAACAATAGTTAACCAATTACATGAGCCTCGTGCAATATAGATCAATCAACTAGTGTCTTGGCGAGTACATATGGTACATTTTGCTTGCACGACCGAAATGGGCCCATATATCATTAGCAGGAGATATATATGTGTTTACCCATATATGTTGTATATGGCAGTGTTTGAACTTCTATACAGCGATATATGGCCGTATTTGCCCACTCATATGGCGATATCTGGTCGTATTCGCTCCCATCTATAGCGGTATATGGCCATATCTGACTCCTTTTATTATCATATATGCCCATATATAAAATATATCAGGGCCATATCCGACATTTTCGTAGGGATCTGACCAGTTTGCAGCATTAATTGCGGTCATATAAACAAATTCTATATAGTATGTTTATACTTTCAGATAGACCGCTATATACATTGCTAGTAATAACTAATGGGTAATATAAGGAATAAGTTTTTTGCGAAAATCGATCCCGTATTTGCTAGAGTCTCGAAACCTTTGTTCATTCAAATGTAGTAACAAACTTATTTTGTACATACAAGGTGTTTCTGGAAACTTGGGCTAATAATTCATTGTAAAAGTACGCATCGCACAGAAAAAAGATGATGTCGTATGAATTAGAAAATGAACAATTTTAATTAATAAATTCATAGGTATGGTTTCAATTAGAAACTTGCTTAAGATCATTGAAAATCACTAAATCATTCATTCCTCATTCATTTCACCTTAAAGGCCGGGCATTACATAAAAAGGTTATACACAAACATGCCAAATAAAAAAAAATGATACACTCAGCACAAATTCACGGCATTTAGACGACATTAAAACTTGCATTGCCTCACGACGAAGAACTTGTGTGCGCAGTGGCGCGCCGTCACGTGTGGTTATGCGTGACGGACACCCGACCCTGCAGAACACGACAACGCGCGTGGTCTCGTGTTGGGGACAGAACAGGCCAAGGCCCAGAATGGCGTTACGCTAGTAAAACCGTTAGTCCTTTATGTTGTAGTCTCGTTTCATTACAGTAGTGACGAGTTCAAGAAACGAAGCCTGCGACGGCGTCGCAACGCAATCACGACCGCATGGCGGCATCCTATGGCCTTCCGCAGCATGTCACGTGGCACTGCGATATCATTCCCCGACATACACCAAACACGCCTTGATCCGCTTTGAAACCTCAATGACAGCGGTCGCTGTAAAACGATACTGACACCCATGATTGTTTACACACTGTTATCAGGCTCCGTTTAAACGCATATGTGGTTTAATTTAAACTTGCAAACCATTGGGGCCAGTACTATCTTCATAGGTCGTCATGGAATATTTTACAATAGACAGAACCTGATGAGGGCGCACACACTACTAACCGAGAAAAAAAAGGCTAGATGTTTGTGGTTAGGCAGAGTGTGCATGCGATGGCTGCCGTTTTATTACAACTCCCGAAGTAATTTTTCTTGAAGTAGAGTCCTCTTTAATAACCTTGAATACGGAAGCACTATATGAGATTCCTTAAATATGGGGAGGGGGTGCAACTTTAAGATTTTTTAAACGTATTGAAAGGACCCAATGCAAACATATATACAGGGTGTTTCACGAAAGGCGGACAAATTTGATATTGCGAAAACTACGCGTCGCACCAAAAAAGGCTTGTGTCGTTTTGGTCCTGGGCCAGGGGCCTATTTAGGAAAATTATCAAAGTCCGAGATAATTATATTGTTAATTATTTTCGCGTAATTAACTTTTTTAATATTGGGTTTAAGAGCATGATTTTAATTAGAAAATTGCTTAGCATCATCGAAAAACACTATATCAACAAATTGCAGAACGATAGAAAGCACGCGAAGCATTTTACGGCTTTCTGAAAAACCGTACAAATTCGACAAGTTTTTAAGTTTCGATTTGTTTTCGGAGCGCATCTCAGCCCCAGCGGCACCGCGCCCCGTGGAGAGATAGTGCAACCAGCCTCTGCTGCGTCGCGCGATGACAGCGCAGCAGAGGCTGGTTGCACTATCTCTCCACGGGGCGCGGTGCTGCCAGGCCCTAGATGCGCTCCGATAGCAAACCGAAACTTAAAAACCCGTCGAATTTGTACGGTTTTTTAGAAAGCCGTAAAATGCTGGCGTGCTTCTATCGTTCTGCAATTTGTGGATCTAGTGTTTTTCGATGATGCTGGGCATTTTATAATTGAAACCATGCCCTTAAACCCAATATTAAAAAAGTTAATTACGCAAAAATAATTCACAATATAATTATCTCGGACTTTGATCAGTTTCCTAAATAGGCCCCTGGCCTAGGACCAAAACGACATAAACCTTTTTTTTGGTGCGACGGGTAGTTTTCGCAATATCGAATTTGTACACCTTTCGTGAAACACCCTGTATATATTCTTTTTAAATAGAAGTATGCGTTTTCGAGTTTCATAATAGTAATTATTAGTTACAAAATAATGCTATCTATAATCGATTGAAGCAAGATTACGACTTATTCAGTTGTGTGGCTGAAATCAGAGTTTTAGTGTGCCCTTCTGAGGAATTTCTAGAGATTGAGCAAGCAGCAAATGTCCTAGAATGGCAGGATAACAAATGTTCTCTCAACTCCGTTTTCTTTTTGGGCGACGAACGATTTCAACTCGCTTAAATAATCAAACAAAACACTCATTTTATTATCATTACCAGGATTATAAAAATCTGAAAGTCTAATGCGAAAAAGAATGGACAAACATTCCCTGGGACCGCATGCCGCCCGCGCGCTCACGCTCAACACAATAGTCTTCGATGTCTAACGCTGCCGAACCCCTCCGTCGCCGTATGTAACCAGATACCGCAGGTTGCCTTCTTCCGGACGAGCGTTGGTGTAGCTTAAGAAATTGTGTAGTAGGCATGTTTATAGACAGCCGGAAGTTTGTCAGCCTCAATGGGCAACCTGTCTCTTAGATGTTGATGAAAACGTTTGCCAATGCAGTACAACCACTAGCCTGTGGTCTTTAACGTTCACCACGCAGTAGTGATACACGGCCGGACGCCGGTACAATTCTCATCAAGATCGAAACGTGCAGGGGTGGGGATTGAAACCAGAATTTCCTGGTTCTGCAGCGCGAGCTTCCGCTCCACGCGCTCCGACCGGTGGTGCGTTCGCATACTGGGCCACCGGCCCCTTTTAAGCTCTTAATTGAACCCCAGGTCATGTCTGGCTCTCAGATTCGCTTGTCCGTGAACATGAAAACGGAGCATCGCAGGCTCTCGTACAGAAAAAATTACCACCCTCGTGGGAGCCTTGTCTAAGCATCGGTGTAAGTCACGTGCAAAAGAACGGTGCTTTGGGTTGCGAATACACTCATACAGCACAAAAAAGACACCAAAAAGCGAACAGAAAAGCTTCGTTTATTTCATTTCTAGCATAAATTTAAAACTTTTTATTACCTACACGAATCTACAAGAACCATTACTACGAGACAAGTCAGACACAATCAACCCTATCCGGATTCCTTATTTAGCGCTCCCTAATGGTTTTCTTTTTTTTTTATTTCAGGACGATAAGTTGTTTGATTTCCCAAATATTATTATTATTTCCTTCTTTCCAGGTAATGCGAACCCTAAATGCTTAGTAATACTATTTTTTTTTCTGTCAGTGATTGGTTGCATTTATATACGGTAGTATGCTGCATTACACTATTTCGAAATTATTTTTATGAACTTTTTTGTATCTTGGACCTACAACTTCCTACATAATTTCTATGAGGTGGGGAAGGGAGGGTTCATGAAAGCTGTCAAATAAATAAGCAAGAGCGCCTCACCTTCGACGTTCCCTCCCATGATGAAGATGTCCCTGAGGTTCTTGCCGAATTGCGGATCCAGGAGCAGGGCCAGGGCGGCGTTGGTGTGCGGGCCCAGCAGCAGGAGCGTAAACTTCCCGGGCGCCTCCCTCGCCATCTGAACCAGGACCTGGGAGGCGTGCGGGGAAGTCTCTCCATCGGGCCCCGCCGGATAGTCGAGGGCCACTCCGCCCAGGCCGTCGTGGCCATGGTACTCCGTGGCCAGGTCCAGGGGCTCGGTGAGCGGCCGCTCACAGCCACGGTACACGGGGATCTGGGCACATTGGGCGACTCGGGATGACTACAAACGTAAGGCGCTTTGGACAGTCTACGGCAGGCTACTTACGTCCAACTGATTCCCACAAGTCTATTGTTCTTGCAGAAAAGGTGGGAAACGCTCAGCCAAAAACGCAATCTGCACTAATGCGGATCATTTGTAGCACATACGTAATAAACTCAAATAAAGTGTATGTTTTTCAGAACGTATCTGAGCGTAATCTGGAGAAGTTTAAGGCCGAAGTTTAGAGCACTGACAGGGGCACAGTTTACTCGAAAACATCAATAGATGAGGCTTATAACACATTTATTAACGTCTTAAAAAAGATTATAGCTCAAAATTTCCTGGGGTAAGAAGACACTTTCTAAAAATAGTGGAAAGCTCTGCACCTCAGAATGTTAAAGAAGAACCGTTTTTTTCTGGTATTTTTAACGAAAGATCCCCATAAACTGATCGTCTTCAAACAATTTCGCAACTGCCTGACGACTGATTTGCGAAAACCTAAATTGGAGTATCCTACCGAGCTCTATAACCGAAATTGCAAAAAACGACAAGGAATAGATAGAAGTACTACACCGCAGTAGAGAGCATGAAGCGATTGGTTGAAGTTCTGTTGATGGGAAAAAATGGGCCTGGGGTGTCACCTGCAGAACACTTCAATGAAGTCTTCGTAAACTTAAATCTACCACCACATAACGCAAATGCTTCAAATTTCATGCAACATACAGTACACGAAACAATATTTTTAGAACCGGCTGATGAACACGAGGTGTGTAGCACATTTACGGGTCTAAAATTCGTAGAAACTGCGAAACAGATACTTTACAAGTTTAGCCAGTAAAATTTGTACTAGGTACTATCGCCTCTTGGTGCATATTTTGATCCTTGCCTCGTCACGGGGGACATTTACTCAGAAAATTAAATTTGCTGAAGTTTTGGTGATATTTAAAGGAGATAAAAATATACTAACAAACAATATGTCTATCTGTACAATTCAAATAATTTCTAAAGAACAGGAAACAATTATTCTAAAGCGCCTAGTGCTCCTTTTTGCTAAGCACTTTGTAGTATCAAATTTTCAATTTGGTTTCCTCAGAGGAAGGTGAAAAGAGTCTGCGTTGCTCCATGAAAAAGAAATAATCTTTAGAAACATGATAAAGATAAAGAATCGATTGTTAATCTTAGTATATTTATAGATTTTAGCAAGACATTTTAGAAAGGCATCAACCATAAAATACTGCTAGATAAACTATGCTGTTATTGCGTGCGTGGTTGAACTCTGTCCTTTCTACATTCCTATTTGGAGCGACGTAGGCAATCTGTTGTGATCGCTGTTGGACAAGATACTCGACAAGAGTATTTAAGGTAAGTCTACTAAATACCTTTTTCATAGCGTACTTAGAGTACTACACAAGTTACCTTTTCTTCAAAGTGTCTTAAGTAGAGCACAAATTCGTAGAAATGTAATTCAATTACTTTCGAAGATGCTTTCGCATTGCATTATTTGTATCGATTTCAGTGACACCAGAATGCTTTATTGGCAAGCGACAGAAGCAAGCAGAACAAAATCACAGTATTATTTTATGCAGTCCCACTACAAGGTGTAGCACCACCGGCGGATGTTGCAAGATTGTATCTTTAAGAGAAATTATCAAAAAGAGCAAATCACATTTTCTTGTGTTCTATAACGGGCACCTTGGACACATCGATCTACCAAGCGCTGTAAACGCGATATTTTGAGTTCGATAACCATTTCGGATGCGCAAAGTAATGAGTAAATAACAAAGGAGGCAGTATAATAGGCATGTCAGTTGCCGTGCCTTCTTCAAGCACCCATAAGCTGCCCTTAGAGATGCCTAAAAAATCGCACAAGCGGACACGAAGAAGTATTGCTGCGTTCAGAAAGGCGTACAACTTTGGAAGGATTATTCGTTTGCATTCTGAAAGCTTATCCTGCTCGTAGCTTGTTTCCTGCCTTGTTACAATCTCCATCGTCATGAAAAGTACGGGCTAGGATGCCTTTATGTGCGCTAGTTCGGGCTATCACTGTTCCCCCACAGGCAGTGCTTCGAGAGTGCCAGAGTGGCAAACGGAACTCGCATTCTTGACTGTAATAAAACCAAACCTAAAAACAAAACAAAATGAAAAATTCTATTTTGAGTTTTCATGTTTAGTTCTGTCTTGTTTCCTGTTCTGGTTTCTGGCCGTTTGCGCTTCATGTTTTGCTCTGGAATGTGCTAATTCTTATTCATGTAAGGTATTCCAGCGACAAATTTTTCAAAATGGAAAAATGTATATGTGATAAAATAGTATAAGCCACTCAACAAGTAATTCTCAAGACGAGTAAAATATACTTTCGATCAAATGTATTTTCAAGATGCCAAATTACTACCCAAAGTATTTGAAAGGCAATATTTTGAGTAGGATATTTGAGATAGGCACAAGACTGGTGGTGATCAGTAGTCCAGCATCGTCATTTCTTAACATACTGCGCGGTGCTTCCCAGGATAGTATACTTGGTCCAGTATTAGTTAATGCATATACAATTATGTTGTAAATATAAGCAAACAAATATAATACATAGTATACCCTGATGATACAAGCCTATTTCTTGCAGAAACACGTCTGGAAAGTTAATCGGAGACACAAACGATATCCTTAGTTAGTTTTTAATATGGTCCCACAACAATGGGCTTAAATAACCCACCAAAACGTTATGGTTTTTCTAATGAAAAAACTAAGTTCTTCCTATTAATCATAATATTGCAATAGGCTCTATACAAATTGAGTTAGTTAAACATCATAAAACACTCATAATAAATTTTCGGAATATATTTTGTGGAGTGATCGATCACATTAATTATCTTGTAAAAAGAAATAGCTGTCAAGGGTGGTTCGAGTTATGTCTCACTGCCGCAATGTTTTCTCATTTGATGTTTAATTACAAATACACTACTCACTATTTAAGTCATATCAGTTATTGTCATCTTGTTTGAAAGAAAACTGTATTTATATATTTATTTACCCTGAAGGCCCTCACGGTCATTACATAAGGGAGAACATAATACAATAATTAGAAAAAGAAAACAAAGAAAGACACAGAAAAAATTGACCGCATCTCCACGTTGTGAATGATGTTGATTGGGGCGAAGCTCTGGTGGTGCTTGTCTGCGTAGACGCTGGGCCGCAGCATGCCCAGCCTTTCGTTCGTTTTCCTCCATGTCAGAAAGAGAATATGTGGTATGGAACGTGGTTATATACGCATTCGAGCATTTGACCGCAGCGCCCTCTCGTCTATAAACGTTGAGCCCATGCATGCAAAGTATAACGCGATTATATACGCATTTGACCGCAGCGTCCTCTCCTGTATAGACGTTGAGCAGGTACATGCAACGTTTCATCCATGACATCCCCAGCTCTTGAATTACTACCACATCTCAGAGACCCCTACTCGTCCCGCAGTCGTGGCCAACTGGTTAAGGCGATGGACTAGAAATCCATAGGGGTCTCCCCGCACAGGTTCGAATCCTGTCGACTGCGCAAACATATTTCATAATTTTTTTAATAATTTGTTTTACCTTTTTCTTATTTTGTTTTCATCATTTTTACATCATTTTCGTCATTTTTCATCATTTTTTTGCCCTACACGCGCACGTGAGCACGTGAGCTCACGAGCGGGAGCACGAGCACCGGACGCCGGCTGGACGGACGGACGGACATGGCTAGGAGCTTCGCCCCTAAAAGAAAAAAAAAAATACAATTTAGGCGTACAACAAAATATATTCATGCATACCGGCACTTTCGGCAGTAATTGAATATTGTGGATTGACCAGGAAATCTTCCATTTCAATCTTTTTTTCTGAGGGAGTTCTCTTTTATTTACGAAAACATTGTCTTTTTGAATCATCGTTATTTCTTATGAATCCCTTCAGCGTTTCTTGTCTTTTGATGGGTTACATTTAAGTATAGAGGGTATAGCTACATTGACTAATACATTTTAAGGATTTTCTGGTTAACCACTTGCTTGACAAGTGTCACTCTAGAATGAATGTTCCCTGAATACCAAGACTTGCCCCGAAGAACAATGGAAGTCAATGGGGGAAGACCTGTTGGTCAAACAGGGGTAGGTTCAGTGGCTGTTCCACGTTCGGAATGCGCGCCTTTAGATTGTATTCTATTTCCGTCCACGGATTCATTTCCACCTCTCTCGCAGCAAAGCGTTGGGGATGGCCCGGCACGAAATAGAAGTCAATTAGCAGGTCGTTTTCAACACGTTCCACAAAGTAAACGTAGGCGTTTATCCGAAGATTACTGACTGCCCAAACTATTTCTCCGGCTTTTTTAACCTTCGCCTTTGGTTTGATAGGTTAATTCACCCTCCCCCTGGAACCTTTTCTGACCTTCACAAATTTCTGACCAACAGTCCTATCCTCAAAATGACTCTATAGTGGGATCCGTGTCACTCGGGCATTTAGGGGAATGAGGCGGCCTCCGCCTTGGCCTGCGAAACGTTACCAGGAGTATACCGGAGTGAGTCGGTATGACTCGCTGGAGGATCTAATCTCAATATTGCCTCAGCGACGAAAGCCCTAGCTCGCTTACGCGAGTCTCGCAGAACCCTTCCTCCCCTCGAACCGTCCTTATCTAGGTTAGAAGGCACCTTATGCCGCCAAGTTCAACCCTCTTCCTTCCCCACCCCCAACTGCTTCACTAATGCAGATCTCTCCTGGGAGCCCCATCGCCCCCACTGCGGGGTATTTCCCCATATCCTTCACCTCCTGGGGGACTGTACCGCCCCCTCCCATCCCTCTCGCCTCTCTCCCCCTCATCAGCGTCCCGGACACTGGTGGAATGGTCCACTCCCCCAGCTCTCCTTATTCTCCTTTTCCAGTGGGCCCTGCTCGATCGCTCACGTCAAGTTCCACTCAAGAGCCCCGAATGATGAAGATACTAGAGGGTTTTAGTAGATCGTTCCGATACCTCCGATACCCCCGATAACGATACTATATATGTAAGCGCGAAGGCGGAGGCAGAGTATCGGGTATCGTTATCGGAGTCATCGGAACGATCCACTAAAACTCTCTATTCAGGCCCTCTTCTTAGTGTCGGACAGGGCGTCTTTTTGACAACAAAGTTCTGACACGCACGCACACACGGCGGAAAATATTTTTGCCCCTAATAAACGGTCTGTGCCATGACATTGACCGTGAGGTATGCACGTGAAACGTCACACTCAAGCTCACGGCGCAGATCGTTTTTTTTTTCTTGGGATTTCTGAATATTTTTATTCCCGTTATTTCCCGTAAATTTCGGCGATTCTCTCTCCCAAGTACTTTTCGGGAAAGTAAACGCACTGTGTTTCTTAGAGCGTGGGGGAGGAGAAATCGTTTCCCCTGTCCTGTGCGAATCTCAGGAACTGGGAAGTGCTTTACCTTGTCCATGCCGCAGACACGCAGAACCCGACGCACGTTGCTGTACACGTTGCTGAGGGTGGTGTTTCCCGCGACGCATGTGACGGCCTCGACGGTTGAGTGCATGCTCAGCGCCAGCATGAGCGCCAGGGCGTCGTCCACCCCGCAGTCCACGTCGAGAATGAGGTGCCGGTCTTGGATCACCCGCATCGCTGCAACGAGGGCTAAGGTCCGAGTGGGATGGGGAATATGGGAATTTACACTACAACTCCCACTTCATGACTTCTGCCTGCTGCCTAGGGCGGCAGAATTTCGGAGACGGCCTATTTGTGGCCACCCCCAATTAATGGTCTTTTTTTCTTTTTTTAATCCAGCTCCAAATTTGGCTACTTTGGGGATTCTAATTCCAAATCTAGCTACTTTGGAAAATTTTAAATCTAAAATCAGCTACCCCCCCCCCCCCCCTCCAACCCCCGCTTCCCATGGTCAGTGACCATGAGGAACGGAGGCTGGGGGGGGCGGTGGCGGCACTTTCAAAGGCTACTTAGGGCGGCAAAAAGCTAAGTCCGCCTCTGGGACCACGCTAAAAAAAGTGCGAGAGCACACGTGTAAAACAGATATGTTCAAAAATTAATTGTTCCGACTTAAAGAGTCTGAACTCGACCTGACGAAAGGCTTTTTATAATGTCTACAACAGAGTTTTTCAATGAGATGGTAAATGCTGCTATTCCTGAGCTGACCCGGCGTTCTCATGTTCATGTCTCTATACAACGACCATGTGACCTTCATTTTGTGACTAGCGTGCCTATATCTCATTGTCTCATATTTGTACCCTTTTCTGATATGTATTGGCCTCCCCTTCTCGCAATAATGCCTTGGGGCACTGTAAGATAGCGTAAATAATTGAATGAAAAAATAAATAAAGTTGCGCACCCGCGTCGCTTCTGGGGATGTTTTGATGTCCACCAAGTTGTCAACTGGCAACAAAATATATATTTTAAGGCCGCCGACTACAAGTTTGTGCAACTGCAAACCACTGGGCTTCAGCCCTCTTCGAGGACTGTGATATCAAGACGGATATTTCAATGCGCTCTTTACCCAAATTTTTGTTGTTTATTGCTACTGGCGTGCGGAGCGATTGGAATAATTAATTTTATGTAAACATTTAGTATGCGGCTAAATATTTCTTTTGACATGTGAATCTTAAGTTCACAGGGGCAATCATACTCCTCCTAACACGTTTATTCACTCCAGTGCTCCCATCCTAGACAATATATAGCTTTGTTATAATCAGATAACAATATTATTTAGCAAACACATTTTGTTTACTTTTATTATTTTAAATTGTTATAATATAAAACAGTCGTTTTTATTTGCTAGTTTATTTTTACTTAGCAAACCTCAAGTGCCCAGGTTAGGGCATTATATGAGGGGAAAGCAATATTTGATGATAGATAATACAACATCCAATAACGCCCCTATTACTCACAATATAATAATATAAATCTAAAAAAATATTTAAAACAATAGCAATATTGATAAATACCGTACAAAACAGTTCCCATCCAGACAGGCATCATTCCGGAGTACCGTAAAGTAATAATTTACGTGATGTTTTGAATTTTGTTATCTCTGTAATTTCCACATTATTATGGGGCAGAGAGTTCCACTCTGAAATGGTAGCTGCAACAGGGAGTTGAGAAATTAGTTAGTACGACATTTTTATAAGCGAATTTTAGGAGGATGGTTGTGTTCAGAAAAAAATTCCGATAAGAAGGAAGTATTAGCCGCTCCTTGATGAGAACATTAAAATAATAAATGTGAATGAATGCGAGACAGGAAAAATATAGAACGTGTCTTTCTATTTTATGAATAAAACAATCTTGATTAGTAGCCCATATGATATCAGCATACTCAAGCTGAGACCAGACGAATGATTTGAAGGCGATAAGACGAGTTCCGGCAGATGCTAAAACAAATTTAGTCTAATAATCCCCAATAACTGACTTGCCTTAATTACAATGTAATCAATGTGTTTATGCCAGCTTAGGTTATAAAAAGAACTCCCAGATACTTATATTTCTTAACTTTTTTAAGGAGGGGCACCGTTGATTGTGTAGTTGCAACATATTGGGGTTGTTATCGTTGACACAGTCATAAACTTGGTTTTGTAAATGTTAATATACGCTATTGCCACTTACTATTAAAAATAGAGTTTATGTCGTTTTGCGAGGAACGGGGTGTCATTTATAGTTTATTTTACTGCATAAGACGCAGTAACCTTTATAAAGCCAAATCATAAGAGAGGGTTTGCAAGCGGGAAGGTCACTTATATAAATAAGAAAGTGTAGGGGGCCTTGGCCTAAAGCCCTAGGGCACGCCGGGCTTTACATTCATAGTCGTTGAAAAATGGTCTGCAACTGCAACAAATTGTTTTCTATTAGGTAAAAACTCTCTAATCCGATGTATAATCGAGGGGTCTATGTTCAGTGATTCAAGCTTTTATAATAACCTTCATTGGGCACACAGTCGAAGGCTTTTGAAAAGTCAATATGCAATGTCGGTCTGGTAAAACGAGTGAACATTGCCGTAAAGATCTGACACCAGTTAAAAAAATTGGGTTTCACACGATTTACCTTTCCTGAAGCTGTGTTGTCCTTCAAAAAGGATATCGTCATTAAAACTAAATTAATGCTGTGGCTATAAATAACACGTTCTAGAATTATGTCTGGGACACTCGTAAGCAATATCGATAGGTAGTTATCTAAACACGACGTTGCACCAGACTTGTGAATGGGAGTCACCTTAGGAGGCTTCCACTCCCTCGGCAAACTTACTTCAACAAGAGATTGCTGGTATAATAAAGCCGGAACGTTGCTGGAGAAGGGTTCGGTGGGTTTTAACAGTTTAGTGGTACTACCGTTCCTACCTGATGAAATCAGATATGGTAAGCCTTCGATTAATCTAGTTATGCCACGTAGGCATACCGTTATCTCTTCCAAGAAGTCGTGATAGAGGGTATATGCACAAGGAGAAACAATTCGTTCGTGAAAACCTCACTAAATATTTATTTAAACCGTTTGCACTTTCGAGGTTTGTATGGGCTTTTCTTTCGGCATCTGTAAAGCCAGAGTTAGATTACTTTGATTTTGGTGGGTTCATGCAATGCGAAAACCTTTTGAGGGTTGACTTCAAGAGACCGTTAAATCATCTTTATAAAATGTCACTTTAGCTTTTTTTACAAATTTCAAATACGCATATCATTGAATGGTAACTATGCAAATTCCAGGAAATGTCGTCGTTCCTTTCACAGGCATGTTATAAAAGCGCTTGTTTTTCAGAAAATACTTTAGATTTTTTTAAAAACGTTCATTCATGTAAGTAGCAGAATACTGGAAATTATCATAAACATCTAAGTCGAAATCAAATTATCACCTTAAAAAGAATGTCAAGAGACTGTTTAATGATAGAAATAAGCATTCTAAATTTTGAGTACCAGTCGCTAATTTGTGTTGTATTTTTGTTGTGAAGAATGTGCTTCCACTGCCAGGTCGCGCCCTACAAGTCCTAACCGGCTTCGGCAGACCTGACATTTTGTACTGTTGATTTTGATCAATGAAGACTATTATTATTATTATTAAACCAGGACGAATCCACCTTATTTGACAGATTGGCTTCAGCAACCCAAGAAAAAACTTTTGGCAAAAAAAAATGTACCCAGCACATTATCGATTCTTCTGGTTTACTGCAGTCGAATAGGAAATCTTGTATTTTGATGCATCTTTAAATTGTTCTCGTTTTAACTTTGCTGTTTCTCAAAAATTTGCATGAAATTGCTCCGAAATTAATTATTCTACGGATGTAATACACATCCTAGACACCGCAAAATTTCCTATAATATTGGGGAGGGACTCTATTTAATATGTACAATTATAAGAAGTTTCTTATACACAAGAATGAACTGTACACTTCGATTAACTTGGATACTATTCGTAGTGGGAACACATCAAAAAGTTTATTCGACTGAGGATCCTGCAGTTTACACGTCATCTTGACATTTTGGCATAAGAATAGTGGTGTACAATAGAAAGAAGCAGTAGCACGGGAAATTGTTTTAAGCGCTACGTTTCAGTGTTATTACCATATGTGTATATTAAATACATGGGCGTCTATGGGAGCGCTGCCGTAACCCGCTAAGAGATGGCGCAAGCATACGATGGCACAAATTTCTGGGGATATCGCCACACCTTTTTGAACAACTGCCTAAGAATCATCACTATTCAGGTCAAAATTCGACTACGTATGAGATTATTTCAACCCAAAGCCTTCAAGATGAGTAAGTAAATCTTGTGAACCTGTTTATTTCGTGGAATTTATGATGCAAATCTAAGATCACAAAATCTGTTCACGCGCCGTAGTCTGCAATTTCTCGCATGCGCAGGTGAGTGCCATATCTTCATTTTCGATTTAATGGTATCTTTTTAGTGTCGGTGGGTGGCTCACCGGCACAAATGACACGAAATGATCGACCATCGTGCCCTTCATAGAGCACTGCTCCCAGTTCGTAGGATGACGCATCATCCTACGGAGACACTGTGACCATCGTACCCTTTTCACCGTAAATCAATTCTCACAACCCCTAAGCCAGGTCGTCAAACCAAGGAATTCCTGCAGTTTGCACAAACCAGTTCCTCCACCTCAAACAACTTACTAGTCTAGTTCCTTGTTGTTGTTCTTTTGGTTTTTGGTTTTTAATACTCATTTCTCTGATGAGGCTTACGACACCTGGCTCGACGTCATGTTAGCAATTTAGCGAGAGTACGTTCCTGTCAAGAGCAGTCCGAGGCGTGGCAACCTGCCGTGGATAACATCCTACCCATCTTACCCAAGCCCACCAAGCTCGCATGGAAGTTAAGCGTCTCATTTAAATTTCCAAAAACTATCTACACCAACTGGCAGCGAAGGCTACCAGTAAGCCGAAGCTCTACTGCGCTTACTTTAACCATCAATAGAAAATGTCCCAAGCCCTGGTATTCAAAGAGCACGATATGTCTTACTCCAAACCAGACGACATAGTCAAAATTCTGTCCCACCACTTCTTGACTCCAACAATCGATGACTCCACTTCATATACATCCTGTCCTGCACAGCCCAAGATCTTTGTTGAGGCTACACCATTAACGTTATTCACCAACACTTATATTCTGCCCAGTGAAGCGTATGAAGCTCTTGACCACGTCATCTCCTCTCAGCACCTTAAACCAGATGGCTTTCACACTGCGCTTCTTAATGCCTGCGCTGGTTGTATGTTCCCTGTCCTCACCCGCCAGTTCAATTCCTTCTGCCACAGCTGAGTACCCCAATCCTGGAAGGTTGCATCAACCACACCCTTATACAAGGTGTGATTGTCCATGCTGTTGTGTGCCACAAGGTAGCGTATTCGGGCCCACCTTATTTAATATTTTTATCAACGACGTGACATCTCTCTTTTTCACTCCACTTCTCTATGCCGACGACCACGCCCTCAATCATCCAGCTGCCTCTCCCTCAGATTACACAAACGTGCAGGCTGATCTCGACCGGATTTACCTCTGGTCAAAAACCAATAGACGTCCTCTCCACCTCTCTAAATGCCCTGTCATGCAAATCACCAATTCGCGAAAGACCTCAGACACCCCAAAATTGTTTTTAACGGTTCCGAAATCCAAAGAGCGACTTATATCTGTTTCCTAGTCATCACATTTGACCACCAGCTAAATTACCGCCGCCAAATCCAGGGAGTTGCCTCCAAAGCGAGGCGGCTTCTGGCTGTCGTTTCCCGGTCTTCCAGAGGAGCCTGCGCTTCTGTACCCAGGTCCCTCTTTACAGCACTGGTCCTACCCATCCTGGAGTACCGCAGTTCACTCTGGGAACCATCGGCTGCCCATTTTGTTGCCTCACTATATCTCCGTCCCCCCTGAGCTGACAATATGGTTAGAGCTACTGGGCTCGTCGGACCAAACAACCGCCTTCCTTTCGTCACATGACTCCCCTCTCTGCGCGTGGATAAGGACGAGGGCATTGGTAACCTGGCAAAGAGATAGAGGTATGAGTGGTTAAACAAGCGTGTAGCTCCCACCACCCTGTCAGCTTAGGTGTGAATAAGGTATAGAGTGTGGGGTTTCCCTTGCTGCTACCCGTCTCGGGGAATGACACAGCACAACGGTTCAACAACACGTAAACATTTAATGACCGCTATCGCCTGCGGCACGATCCCAACAGCCCCCGCGCATACGCTGCGACGGCCCTTTATCAGCAGGCGGAGCGCCGCTCGCGTGACCGGCTGCCCTTGGCCCCCTCGTGGTCAAGATGACCACTCATGATTGTTGAAGGGGCAACCTTGGCCAACCGCTTGGAATCCCCAGGTTGCCCACAAGAGTTAGTACAACGCTGTGCAGCCAACCTTCTGCACCGCCACACCGAAAGCTATGTACCAGCGCGCCCTCCCTGGCCGTCTGAGATCCGCTGTACCTGCGACGTCAGGACACCACAGCACGACTCCTGGCTACCTTCCTTCTTCGAACTCGATGCTCCCGTCGGATGACATCTAACGTCTAGTATTATGCTCGGATACTTGTAAGATGGCCGACCTCATTGAGCGTTCGGCTTTAAGGCTTTAAGGCTTTAAGGAGCCGCACGCCGACACCGTATATTGTTAACGCTACCGTATGTCGTCCGTCCTACAGAGGAGAGTTTGAGGAATTGTGCGCAAGTTCGATCGGTCGAGCCCCATACCGATATGATCGTCAAATGGTCATTTGACGAGCCGCGAATACGTTCTCGCTTCAAACAAACACTACTAACGCGCTCGCAAAAAAAAAAAAAAAAAAGGACGAGGAGGTTAGAAGTATAAGCGAAAAGTATCGCCTTTGTGTACTTGAGTGCCAGCACCTCACGTTACTGCTGAGGAAGGTAGTGGTAAAGGAAAATTCATAGAAAACTAATGACCATAAGCCGGTCGTGGGAAACTACCACGTCGACTACACGGGCGAAAATAAGCGACCCAAAACGATTGTGCTGGTAATCAAGAGTTCACGCGCGCGCATGCCTTCTTGCTACTGACTTCGCGAAGTTCTAGATTCGAATCCTCTTGGGATTATCATTATTTTGCTTCACTTTACGTTTTAATCAAAGTTTAATCCACAATGAAGTTCCACAACCGCATTGCAGAACGAATGCGAGCGGCGGCGGGACGAGCAGCATGGTTACGATGGTTACCAAACGACAAAAGACCCATACATGTTTGAAACCGAAAATTGTTTCACAATCACGTTATATAGTGGCGTCTGAATAATACAGAACCGCCATTAAAAAAACTCAATATTTTATCGCCCCCACTTTAGTATTTGAAGGTTAAGTACAGTTGTATATGTGTTAAAGCAGTTCGCATAGCTACCATGACGTTCCATTGCTCATGCTGCCGAAGGGTGTCACATGGTCGTTACAGACAGTTCCAACAACGCGACTTTTGAACACGGTTTATACAATGCAGGCGCAATATTTCGCCGTAATACTTAGGCATCAACATCTTTGTTTTGTAATAAATATGTTAAAATTAAAATCTGACAGTTTCGTGTTTTTTTTTTCATGACCCCTTTAAGTTTTCTTTTAAGTTATGGTGTATTTGCACGAGAGATCTTTATCTCCGGAGAAACCGACTTCATCATAGAACTGCGAGAAGGAAGGGCCACAAGGAGAAAGAAGCGGTGCAGGAAATCTAGGGGAGTATTGGGGGGGGGGGGGGGCGGCGCTTGGTGGCCGAGTGGGCCAACGCGTCTCAGCTCGGAGCGTGGAGCGAAAGCTTGCGCTGCAGATTCCTTCGCAGGAAATATGCACAAATGACGCCATTCAGTAGGGAAGGGAAAATTGTACCGGTTAGAAATAATTTTATAACTTCTAAAAGTAGTCAAAAATATTACTTTCTAATAAACGTATTCAACTCATCAGAAAAGCACTCAAAAAGTAATCGATTACAAGTAATTTATTTCCTGTAATGAGATCCATACAAGTCTGGTTCCAAGTGATGTAGGAAGTGCCAAATACCTATACGGGAAAATATAATTTTCTGCAAAGCGGGTGAATTTTGATCGCCAAATCTTTGAAGTGGTTCCAAATGTTGCACAAAAGATGGAATCGGCGGAGGTTTTACGTCGACAGGTATGGCTACGTACCATGGTATGAGCAAGGTGATGCAGTGGGAATCGTATACTGCTCATGGGCGGAAACGATGGGAGTTGAAAATATGCTAAAGTTTCTTTTAATGGTTATAATGTGTATCTATACTAATTTTGAATGTGAATCTTATTATGCAGTCTTCTTCGCCCTGCCTCTGAAATTTAGTGGTTTCAAGCTATTTTGGGGTTTTCGATGGTGTTTTTTTAATTTTCGAATTGGCAACACTGGTTGCGCGTTGGATCCAGTGTTATCAAAGGCAGAAAGCTCGCGCTCGAGGCATGGGCATCTACTGAGTTCTGGAACCTGTAAACGACAATAAAATAGTGCCGTTCACAAATCTAGGTTGCAGCAACGTGAGGTGGGACATGTGATTTGAAAAATGTGAAGTACGAGAAAAACTGTCGGTGTGGTGACCGAGAATAAATGGAGAAAACGAGCGCATGTAAAGACCCGCGAAACGCGCGTTCGAACTGGCCATAACCGAAAAATTCTACTCTGAAATCAGTGATAAGGCTCAGGCGAGCTGGTTTACGTTCATGATTTAAGACAACCGACCCTGAGACAGGAGAAACAAGAAGAACAAACACGACGAAATCACAAACCACAGCTGCGAATTAATTTTTCTAACTCACTCGTCCTTTTTACAGAACGACCTCCGCCATCACTAGGACTTCCTACCGTCAACCCCACGATAAAGAATGTGTTGGGGGTTGCCTTCCGGCGAGTGTTAGGGGTAGCGGTGGATGTTTTATTGTTATATTGTTGTTGAACTTCGTTCGCTTCGGTTCGGTTTCTTCGAATCGGGGTCATAGGACCCTGCCCATTTGACGTATATCGTGGGGTTGACGATACGATGTTCTAGTGATGGTGGGGGTCGTTCTATAAAATGGACGAGAAAAAGAAAATTATTCGCAGGTGTGTTTTGAGATTTCGTCGTGTTTGTCCTTATTGTTTTCTCTTTCTCGAGTGTCTCGTCCAATTGGCCAAACAGCAGGGCGCATGTGGTGACCACATCTTTGGTCGTTAAATAAATACGTTGCAACTCACACCTCGTCCAATTTTAAAGTCGAGTTTGGGAGGGAGTTGCGACGGACGTATTATTCCTACGCGGAAGATGATGGCTGGTCGTAATCGCCCACAGCTCTTGATTTTGAAAACGACCTCACTGGAGGACCTTGCAACAGAGGGCGTAATAGCTCACTGCAAATCAATATTTGCCACCCATTGCATCCAGGGCGTTCTCCTTTCTGACAATAGTCCCCAATGTGCGGAAACCACAGGTTCAGCTGTCGCAAATGTTCTCATAAACCTTTCAGGCACATCACATCAAGCCTCCGCTAGGCAAAAAGCAATAGCATGGCGCAGTTTACGGTGAGGATCATTAAGCAATCACTCAGAAAACGTAAAATTGGTGCGCTCACAACCTGCCGTTCAGCACGTTTGCCTGACAAATGCAGTCCGGTACACTTCTCATGGCGAGACGAACTTGTGCACAACGTTCCCGAAGACAACTAAGCCCCTCGATTTAAAACTGCCCAAGCACAAACTGTGTCACTACGAGCAGTTGTTTTTTGCGTAACTGCAACGTCACTACAGAAATCAGTCATCACTACGTACCGCATCAATGCGAGTAGAAAAGCAGGAGTCGACACAAATTTTGCATCAACGTGATCCTTTCGTCTCCTTTGAAGAGAGACTTTCGTTCATGAACATAAAGCAAACTGGAGTCGTATAGGGCAAGGCAAAATTGCCACTATCTTTCTAGATCATGTAGGAAGGTCAAGGTATCTTAAGAAATTGCATGCCTCTAATTGATTTTATTGACCAATGAGAAGAATAAGATTTCGAGAAGAATTACCCGCAACAGTAGGGAGTCTGGAGAAAAAAGTCGAGACTTGTACATGCACCTCCTTTTAGCACACTCGTCCCTTGCGCTGTATGAAAGAGCCAGACTGTTTCGGAGTTATCAAAGTCGGGAGTACAAGCGCGCGAGTTTCAGTGTCTCGTGCGTGTGACTGAGAACCACTGCTCTTGCGAAACAAGGGACAAACATCACTCCCCGCTTCACGTGTAACCTGATACTACAGAGGCGCAGGCGTATCGCTTTCATTTAATTTTACTTTGGCTGGGTCGATCCTGGTTATTACTACAAAAAAACGCTACCTTTTGTGCTGGATTCGAGCTAAATATGAGTCTTGTTTACTAAAACGAAAACGTCTTGGACAAAAACCCCGAGACTGGGGAGAAAAGGACAACACAACACAAAGTCTCAATAGAGACTTTGTGTTGTGTTGTCCTTTTTCTCCCCAGTCTCGGGGTTTTTGTCCAAAATGTTAAACCATCACCAGCTTGTTTGCGCCCTAACTTTTTGTTCGAAAACGTCTGTTTTTTGTTTTGTTTGTTTTACGCACGAACGAATCAGAAAATTTGGTGCTCTCTCCTCAATAAGCGTACACCTTGCCACTTTACCCGGCTGTTAATTTGGTGTTCATTGGTGCTTTCCGGTGTCCGCAAGTAAATATTTTATACCCATAAATACCCATTTAGAAGTATCTTAATAATGCAAAACTTGGGTGGCAACAGACAGACATCTGGACAGGTTCTTACCTTTCTTGATGCAGCTGAATTCTACAAAATTTCAGACGGGGTGCTCTATTTTCAAGCCGAACGCTTGCTCTCCACGTGTACGGTTTGCTCAGAGCCTCCAACACAGCTTCGCTGAAAAGACGTTCCCGCTGGAGATTGCCTCAGCTGTAGAGATAAGGACCACACTAATCAACTTATCACGGGGTTGTATTTTTACAACGTTTTACTTGCTGGCAAATCTGGCTAGCGTAAGATTTCTCTTATCAACGGGCCTTGCCTGATAAACTCTCACTGTGTGGGGTGTGCCCTAACAGAACCCTGAGACAAATGACTAAAGAAAACCGTTTTGTTGCCGCAGCAAGATTTGTAAAGGTATGAAGCTAAATTTGTTTTGGTTTGTTGAGTTCGAATTATTAAAATATGGCTCACTGGTTTAAAGTTCTTCGAAGAACAGTCTGTGTTCGAGTCAAAGGTTGGAAACAGCCGTCATAAAATTAAATGCAACAAAACTTTCGTTTATTTTTTTTCTTACGGTTTTAGTACGTTTTAGTTAAGAGGCTTTGTGGAAGCGAACGTCTAAGCTTACGCTCCGTATAATAATAAAAATATTGTAAACCAAATGCGGAACTCATTCACTGCATCATACGTTGAGTAGAATGCACCAGTTTCGAACAAACAAAAAAACTGTCCTCGTAAGTCAAGTGAATGTAAGCGTTTGCGATTGCAAAATTTTATTTTGCAAAAACATTGAAAGTTGAACATTCTTGGCCTAATGTAAAGTATCGCCACATGGAAGTCCAATGTTTGCGTATAAATTTTATTTGGTTCGGATTACCTGGCCCACATAGAGAGCAGTTTACAAATTAAATATAACCCTTACGAATTCGATCATCTCTGGAGTAGAAAAAAATACTCTTGATCGCTTCGAGCTATTTAGCGACACCTGGATAAGAGATGTAACACAAGTGCCAGGGATAGGCAGTATCTAAAATTCAAATATTTCAATTACATCCGGTATTTTGTATTAACAGCATATTAGAGAATGTATCTGTCGATTGTATTTAAATACTCGCAGTTGTATATTAAATACAATTGAAATTAGATATAATTTCAAATACAATCGTAATGCGTAACCAAATAAGACGTCTGCATGTTTAGACAGCCAGGGTCCGGTCTGCTCTTGAGATATGGCGACATTAGTTCTTTTTGTCGATAAGAAATTGCCATGTGCAATCCAACTGCTAACCTCTTTATTTCAACAAAAACAGAAGTTTTTACATGACGGCCTACTGGTGCGAGCACCATTCAGATGGAAATTTGGCAGGAGGTCTGATCGCTGAGTTCTGCAGCGCGAGTTTTCGCTCTACGTGCTCTGTGCTGCAGAAGGGTGTGAAACTGGACGAGTTGGTGGCACATCATAGAGAATTAAAATAGCTAAAAACACGAAGGGTTAGTAGATGAAGGACGTACAGTCGCAATCAAACTTAACTGGAACGCTCGACCGCGCGTATTTTTCTGTAGGGCGCTAGCCTGGCGACAGCCAGTGGTACCAGTTGGTCACGTGGCAGCGGGCTACTCTGAAAGCGCGGGAAAGCGTGGTAGGTTCTTAGATCAACTGCTTTAAAAAAAGCACTGCTTTTTTGTCTTTATTTTTCATCTTGCATTAGACAGTTCATTTCCCAACACACAAAAATAAATAAAATTAAAAATAAAACTGTTTACATTATTTTGCATTTTTGATACAGCTCGTCCAACGTTATTTGATGCGATAGCCGCCCTAGCTCGGTGTCTACCAGCGCTCCTACCCTCCCCCCTCTTCGCGCTCTGTAGTGGGCCCGCCGCCACGTAACAAACTGACACCATCGGATGTCGCCTAACTGGCCCCGCATAAAAAGAAAACGCTCGTTTGAGCGTTTTAGTTAAGTTTGATTACGACTGTACATCACAGAGCACTCTGTAGTGTTCTATTAGTCCTTCGTGTTTTTACCGCTTTTAATTCTCTGCAGTGCTCTGTGCTGTTGTGTGCTAATTCTATACAGCTAACAGACTCGACCACCGATTATACCACCTTGGAGATGTGAGTCGTATGTCGAAAGCATGATCCTCGGCAGCTTCAGTTACAAGAAACACACGATAAAAAAAAAACGGGTAACGCATTGGCAAATTTCAACTATTGTCTTTTGTTTTCTGCTGCATTTATATTCCCCTTCAAACTGCTCCGCGGCTGTTACAGGTGAGCAAGTTTTTCAAGATGGAGAATTCTGTGCGCCACTTGTTTTGATCCTGCCCATAGTTTCCTGTAAAAGGCGAATGAGTGATAGACAGTCACGTAACGTTCTCGCCTTTTGAAGAAATGTTTCTATTGTTGATTGTACTACAAGAAGTGTTTCTTGCCCTGCTGCACAAACTGTCATCGCCTGCCCATGATCCATTCGGTCGTATTTCCTAATTTACGTTCAATTAGTTTTATTGTTAGATCTGTTATTTCCTTTTATGCGCTGGAATTTTGAAGTATACTGTCTCCACTACTTATTCGGATGTCAGCTATTTGCACTCGAACCTCAATTTTATCCAAATATATCCAAATATAGAAACCAAATGTATCTGGGAAAGTATTTGGGGAGGATCAAGTTCTTTTCATTGCATTTTGTACTTAAATACCTTTCTAAAAATTGTAATTTCGGAGATGTACTAAGTGGACGGTAAAAGTTCAAGCGCGCATCATTGAGTCTGCATAGGCGTTTTTGAATTAAACCGAGTAACCCTCTGCGAAAAATTCCGTAGCGTTTGGGAACCAATGAGAGTGTATTGGATAAAGAACATTTCGTGAACCTGTTGAATTTTTTTATTGGACAAACTAGTACAGCCTTGTGGTTATTGAAGAACACTTCAAAAATCGCGCGCCCAAGTTGAGGTCTTTTGTATTTTGTTTTCTCTGCATTTTGCGAGTGTTTCGCTCATTCTTTAAACTACTAACACTTTTTGAAAGTTCCGACAGATGTCCACTATAACGCATTTCACAAATCATTTTCCTACCAGTCACTGAAACAATCTTACGGCGCCACTCATGTTAGTTACTCTCCCTGAACATTTTTTCTAGAGATTACGTTTTCTTGTCTTCTAATTTTTACTGCACTGTATTTTTGTTCTTCTTAAGTTTAAGTTAATTTTATGTTCATACACGGGGATGTGGTTAGTATCTTAGTTTCATTGCTTTAATATTTGCATCCTGCTAATGTAATGCAGTCCAAGAGTGCCCCTGAAGTGTTAGGATGCTCAAAAACTAAAATCGCTGGAACCCATTAGACGTCACTATATGTTTGCTCAAATTATTTCGTTTAGAAACAGTTGGTTTTGTGGATATATTCAATAGTATTACGGTACTCTCAAATAAGCCCATTCACGAAGACAGCCATGTTTGAAAGTTCGGTGACGTAGTCTGCATCGCCTCTTCGTATATCATGCCAGTGTACCTAGCGCTGTGGTGTCGCAATGCCGCAGGCGCAACTCTGACCGTTTCCTTTCCTAATGTACCAACAGACTTGGCCATCTCAGCACTTAATTTCCGCATTTAGCTCTACAGTTTCTAGCATTTTGAGTAGATTCAAGATAGGGCAACGCTTGCGTCGTAGGAGTCTGGCTTCGACACACTACGTAGGTGCAAAGAGCAGGCTATAGGACGCAGAGTGTAGAGTGCGAGTGTGTGGATAAGCCTGTGAAAGAGCGTTCAACCATATGACTACAATAGCATGGGTCATGGTCACCAAAACCTTGACTACTCCGTACGGTTACGTTAGCATTTTACCAGGGTTGACTGGTCGCCAGACGCAAATGAACGACATTCGAAAATTACTCTTTTAAATACAAGAGCTCAAAAAATCGCTAAATTTTGGAGTGCATACTAGGCAACCTATGAGCACATGATATATGAAGTAATTTGTTTGTTTAAATTTTTTGTCCTGAAAACTTTAAGGGGAGCAAAAAACGAAAAGAAATGAAATTAATTACATACCAGTGTTGTCACGCGCACACCGACATATGACGGCTCCCGGGAGAACATTTCTCCGCTAGACTCGATCGCTTCCGGAAGCTTCGGGTTACGTTACCCGGCTCAGGTGCAGCGTTGTCGGCAGACCTTGACGCACGCTTAGCCGCGTCCCACTAGAGCGACAAGCAGCAACAAACGACAGCGACACACGACAACGAGCGGCAGACGACACCGACGGACAGCCTGTTTGTTGGAGTCCGCCGTCCCACCCGGCGGACACGAGGCAGAACACGGGGACAAGGAAACTTGTTTCCAAGTGGGACTGGAGTTGTCAACACAACACTTGAAAATACACAGACAAACATAGTTTGGCGACGCGGTTTTCGTGTTTTGCTCTTTGGGCGTAAAACGCGCCGACAAACACGGTGAAAGAGGAGACGATTACTTTATTTCTTGATTAAAGCTTCCGCTTGTATTCATTTGCCTTTGGCGACTTTCCGCAAACAGTGGTGACAATCGACACTAAACTTTTTCCGAACTAGAATTCCCGAATCGTTCCTTTTTTGTGTCGTTCGAGGCATTCTAGGTGAGCGCCACGGAATTTCACGCCGATTTTGAGGATGTTTATAACTTCACATCCGAATGATCGACGGCAGGCGTTTTAGGGGGGACAACGGCGTCCCGATTATTACAGAACGTGATGACAAGCCTCTCGTCTGCCAGAATGGCTTGCCGCGGAACGTCGTGTCCTACTTCGTGGTGAGCGGTCTTACTTTGGTCAGTCCTCGAACATGGGTGTATCCATCCTGATGCAGGGGCGTGGACCTCGGCGTCTTGAAGCACCACCTCGTGCACCAAGTTTCCGCGGGCAAAACCAGCCATAGCGAATTCCCTTTCGCAACACGACCACCAGCAAGCAAGCCGCGCCCGCGACCACTACGATCAATCGAGGGACCGAAACTGCCGGAATGATCAGTGGCCGCCAAGGACTTCTGAAAGTCAAGCGGCGGAGCGAGAAACGGGAGGAAGGATAGAAGGGTGAGAAGAGAGGCAACAGAAGGTACAAGCGGGCGAGAAGGATAAAGTTCGTCTCCGCGAGATGTTCGTCGGTGGGGCTGCTTGCTGCGCTTCAAGTCCAACCACAGACAAGAACTCGTCCGTCGTCGATCGTTTGTTGGCGCTTGTCCGTGTTTGTCGTGTTGGTCGTTACAGTGGGACAGCATCGGCGACACGGAACTTTTTGGTGTCGCCGGACAATAATCGGTATTTGTCGCTCTAGTCTAGTGGGACGAGGCTATTACATCGGCTCCGCGCAATATCCATTGCAGAACGTTGGATAATATCCTAGCAATCTCACCATTGCACAGCGGACACTATTCTCTCGTCCGGCTGCCGTGTTGCCTCGCAGGTTGCACCACTTCACGGCACCACGAGGGTACAAAAGAATGCGGCGCAGGATGACACAAGGAGACGAGACGGAGACAAGACAACTTGGGACCAGCGGCCTGGGCAGACTGCGACACCGCGTCTTCATCATTATTTTAAATTGGGCCATATCTCAACTAATAAAACGTTAGTGTTCTTACCAACCGTTCCAGACCAGTTCCACTGCCGAGTCGGGTCCGGAACGACCTAAGAAACTACACCAGAAACCGACTGCCAATTTAATGTACAGGTACGAATAATACCCCCTCCGCGTCTACTACATTTTACTGCTGCGGTTTATAGCTCCCTCGCTCTGTTTGCAGGTTACATTCGTGAAGCCGCAAAAGAAGAACATCGTGCTGTGAGTCAAATACCGTACACTTTTTTTATTCACAGATCTGCACGAGAAAGGTTCCTCACTGCTTTCAATGCGCAACGGCACATAAACACATTTAAATGCGGGAGGATGTTTTCTTTCTTTTTAGAGCGCAGCTCTTAGGCGTCCGTTTCCGGGTTGAGCGGCGTCGGCGTCGCCGTCGTCATCGGCGTAACCGCGCGCGTTGCATTATGGGACGTCTCAGTTTCCTGCTAAATTTAGTAGGGCAACTGAATTCTTGAGGTCACGTAACGTCAATATCCCCGCTCAATTTTGCTAACATTTTCCTGCTAAGTTTAGCGGGAAAATTTAGCGAAAATGTTCCTGCAAAATTTAGCTTAAAAAATTCCCCGCTAAATTTAACGGGTTTCCCCACTAAATAGAGCGGGAAATTGACTTCACGTGATTTCCACACCAATTCCGTTTCCCCACTAGCGGGGAAACTAAATTGGTGTTGAAATCACGTGACGTCAATTTCCCCGCGGAAACCTAACCCGCTAAATTTAGAGGGGAATTTTTCCGCTATTTCGCTGAATTTCCCTTCTAAATTTAGCAGGGAAATTATCGCTAAATTTCGAGGGAATTTTAGTGAAAATTTCCCGCTAAATGGGAATGGAGCAGGAGCGGAGGAGGGGAGGGGTGCGGAAGGGGAGGAGGGGCAAACCCTGCCTTCCGTACCCTCCCTCCTCCTCCTCAAGAGCTGCGCTCTAATTCGGCATTACAGAGAATTGTAAACGTCTTTCATTTTGTCTACACAATATACCAGTCCCGTTTTTTTTTCCAGTTCTCCGCTTGAGAAAAATGTTCTGGTCTTAACATTGTTCTTACTATTTAGTGAATAGTCGGTATATTGCTGGCATCTTGATTATAGCCAACCGGCAGTGACCAGGCGACACCAGCAGAGTGAGAGCCCATGGTTATATCCTGTCTGGTTGTAACTTGGCACACGGTGAACACTACGTCCTAGATAGCGTTTAGACGGCTTCGATGTGCACTACGCGTACGAGTGCAAAGCACATATATTAGAGCACGACGCAGCGAAACGCCTGACAGTTCTTCGCGGTCAAAGCGCACTGCGGCGATACGTAGTCACGTCGTTCCGATTGGCCCGCAGGAGCCGTAGTTTCCGCCGTACTGGCATGTATACGTCCACGGCTTCCTGGCCTACCCGGCATTTCTTGCTCCGGACACTATAGGCTAAGCGACGCCACCAGACGTAATAACCCACGTTTGAACAATGCAGCCGCCACTTCCAAGCACACTCTACTGTTTCTCGCTTCAGCAGCTAGATAGCGCCAAACCAAACAGTATTGGAAATTGTCTATATTCGTGTTAGTTTTGACATTTGTTAATTTTCTGGTGTTCTGCGTCCATTATAGAAATAAAAACACGTCAAACAAGACTGACTTCACTAACGTTGAATTTGCATTTACGGTATATGACAGCGAGTCGGGGGCAAAGCAACACTTCAGCAAAAAGTAGAACGCTTGGGGAAGGGGGAAGGGGTCCCTTTCCCAAACGTTTCATATCACTCCACGAGCACTCGCCTCCAATCGTTCTCCACCTAACAAATTTACTTTTCGTACTTGGCAGTGTGCTGCTCTACTCCGTTTCACTCTAAGTTCGACCGCCACCGACGCTACAATCCGATTACGGCAATGCAGCAACGCCAAAAACGTATCGTCACGGCGCTAATCGCCTTTTTGCGTTCATTCGCCGCCATTTCCGAAAATAATTGATGCACCCCGATTACACCAAGAACAATGCATACCAGCAGTTAAAAATAAAACGCACTGTATAGGAGGTTTAAAGGACATAATAAAATATTGCGTTAAAAAGTACTTAGTTAAAAAGTTTAAAATTACATTGTATTTATACGTCAAACCCGTTTATAACGAACAGCAGGAAACGCTACGATCAGTTCGATATAGCAAGTAGTTCGATATAGCAAAAACCATTTACAACGAACTTCCACGATGCGTTCGTTGTAAGGCGAGAGCTTCTCTTTCTTTCTCATCTCTTCACTTCCGCCTTGTAACAACGCGCTAAAAAGTATTTTTTTTTTGCATGCGTGCAGAGCTTTTTTTTAGCTTATCTTCCTTTTTGAATTGCTTCTCTACGTGGGCAAACGCTTTGGGATGAAAAGATTTTTTTTTCTGTGCGATGCGTGCAGAGTGTATTTTTTAGCTTTCTCTCCTTCTGAATCGCTTCTCTTGCTCAATTTTGTTCGCAACTTGAGCTTTTGGAATTTTCTTTCTTTCCTACTTCTTTTTTGGGGGAAGGGACAGGCTAGAAGACGATTGTCTGCACGTTTTTGGAAGCCTTCCCGGGGGAAAAAGTTTGATATAGCCAATATGTTGTTCGTTATAAAAAGTACTTTTTACATGCATTTTTATTTAAATTTTTCGTGAGTTCGATATCGACAATAATTCGCTGTACGTGGGTTCGTTCTAAACGGGTTTCACTAGTACTTTACTTTAAGTACAGGGTGAACCCAAAAATATTTACAGAATTTTTTTTTTACTGCGAAAATAGCGCAGCACTGCACGCTCATACTCCGTTCAGGTGTAGCGCCAGCGGTATATTAATCCTCTTTCCTACCGAGGCAAAACTGGCATTATTATTGCAAAGAAAATAGTGTTTCTTTATTCAGACATATCCACTGATAACAAAAATATTCTAACATAACAAATTGAAAATTACTATCTAGAAAAATGATGGTACTCAATTGAGTCCCTGGGTAGTCACTTCGTATGAAAGTTAAGGTAACATATTTTGTTTCCAAGGCACGAAAATGTGATGCACTTGGTGCATCTGACCCTGGTCTTTCTCGCACAGCCGAAGTTTCTACATTTCATTGGATTCCCTAGTTTCGTATGGTCAGGGAAGTGCCTGAATCCATCTAACCTGACGTCATTGTTAGGTATTGGAACAGGTTTTCTGGTATTTCCTGTCCATCTGTAGCAGAGCTCGAGGCACTTTCAGCATAAACTTCACGTGAGATTTTGCTCTCATGAGAGTCTCTGTGACGTCAGCTTTAAAATCAATTAGCCGAGATTCTTGATTGCACATTCTGACATCAAGAGCAAAATGTCATGACCTGTTCCTGGCCATACATTCTGACATCAAAGGCATGCTGCAGACTCTCGACTAGTGCTAAGTGAACTTGCGGCACGTGCATCACACCTATCAGCGTGTGAATGCCAGCTAGTTTTTTGTTTTTTCACTTCCGCTGGTGTTGTCTTCACAGAGCGGTGATTTCTTTATTGAATAGAGTATAAGTTTGTCTGAAGTGCGCATTTGATCCAGAAGTCTTCAGGGAAATACTTCGCGAAGTACTCATACTTGGAGAGAAGTCGGCGCCGTGGAATCTCAAACCCTTCATGTTGTTCATGTTCCTCAACTGTGACACTTGAAAACCCAAAGAAAACTATATACTCAGAATGTAGGCAATTAACAAGGTAAATACATTTACTTACGATGTTCTGTGCCGCTGCATCTTTTTTTTAACAGCGTGACGGTTTGTTGGTGTTTTTAGTAGCGCAAACTTTTTTAGGTGCAGGCTCCTCATCAGAGCTTGCGCCTGAGTCTTCAGCGTCACCCTGAGGCACTGTATACTCTTCTTCGACATCTGACAGGTCTCCGTCGCTATGTTTGACGGAGTTCCTCCAGTTGTTCGTCCGTTAGGCACCGCACTGTAACATACCAAACGCATATTGACAACGAAGGTACTCAATCGAGTGCCCCATTAAAAAAGGCTCGAGGTACACCTAAGCACTTGTTATGAGTTGTGAATGCGAAAGCATGCAAGCCGCTCGTCCGCTCCCTTATTTCGTCTGCTGCGTACTTTTCGTCGTCGGTCAGCGCGCGCGTCTCCTGGGCGCGCTGACGGACACGCAGCGCCATGAGGTGAGCGGTCGTTGAAACTGACGCGCAGCGGCCAATGGGAGCCTCGTCGACGCGCGCCAGCCAATGGGACCGAAGCCGAAAATCCATCAGCTTTACTCCGCTCCTTTGGGATCGGGGAAACTAGGTGCCGTTGTCTAGGCTTTTCGCGTGGTTTCATAGCTGGGAGCTGGCTTCACTTGGAGAAAGGATTTAAGGTGCCGTTTTCGCGCTTCAAACTGATGACGTCGGCTCGCTCCATGGGACAGTTAATGCTTTCGCATTAAAAACAGCGTTTTGTGGAAGATATTACTCTATTTCTGACTAAATTTGTTCAGTCATTGTACAGATATGTCTGGCATAAATAAAAAATCAAATATTAGGATAAACTGAAAAATGTTCACATCATTCATTCTTACTTACCAGGACAACCTCTCAAAGCCTCGCCGCTCATGGATGCCATTTGCAGAGGTCTGTCACTTATGTTTCCGATGGACCTGTGGCACCATCTATATGTGTTTTTCTAAACCAGTCTTTTCCCGACCGAGTACCGCCGTTGTGTAGCGTGGAAATTTTATTTATTTCACAGGACGCGTCAAAAAAGAACGTACTCGTTTCAGTACACGAGGTAGCAAGAGGTATATGCCCAGGACAAATTCTGGAATGGCCAAAAACGCACTCAAAATCTTAGTTAAAGCTAATTACAAAAAAATGCCCGTTTCAATGATGTCATTTTTTTAGCTTCGAAGAAAGCCGGCAATACGTCCATTAAAGAGTCATAAGAATTCAAATATGTATTTAAGTCACATGGATAAAGTCGAGACACAAAATGTGGATGGCGTATTTTGAGTCACGCTAAAAATAACAACAATAATAATAATAATAATAAATATAATAATAATAATATTACAAACAACATTTTTTTCTTTTGTGGTTTGTTTTGTTGTTGATATTCGTAGTACATGGCGACTCTGCATATAGTATATTTTGTGTGTATACGCTCGCAACACCTTGCTCTTTGCAGCAGCCACTGCCTTGTATGGGGGTCCGAGGGCCACGTCAAGCTGCCTGATCAATTTTTTTTTCTAAGTTACCCATCATTTTTATGTCAAAATGGGATATTAATGAATTTGAATTTGAACGTTTACTTATGAGCTTTCCTGAACTCCGGAATCACGCTAAATTTGGAGGAAGATGTCTCACCTAGCGTCTTGTGCGTGCACAGATGTTTCCGCGGTTATGCCACTATGACCAGGAGTCCACTGCAGGACAATGTTTTGTTCCTCATTCATGGCGTCGTGACACCGTTGTAGAATATGTCACGGCTCATTTGAGCATTCGGGCTATCTTTCTTATTTGCATCAGTGCGCTTAGAGCAAATTTAGAGTCCACGAAAATTGTCCAATTTCGGAGACTTTTGAGTGTAGATGTAGTTAGCAGCTGTGCGAATTGACGCAACAAGTTCAGATGCTGTTGAAGATGTAAAGTGAGCTTATTTTCGATTATTTTGCTAGTGGAAGGAATGTGAGACACCAATAGATGTTGATCTCATGGTTGTTCAGCCGTCTGTATATATATATTATATTGACGATATAAGCGTACGAGGCATGTAGTCAGGCGTTATTTGTC
Source organism: Ixodes ricinus (assembly GCA_037355805.1). Taxonomy (NCBI): domain Eukaryota; kingdom Metazoa; phylum Arthropoda; class Arachnida; order Ixodida; family Ixodidae; genus Ixodes; species Ixodes ricinus. The sequence goes on from JAZHYW010005757.1 coordinate 73,961, forward strand.
TGATCATAGGTGCTGGAGTTAAACTATTGTAGCGATGCAGGCGAGTTGGTTGTGCATGTTGAAAAGTAGTGAAAGCGCACAATAAAGACGAATACGAAGACGGAAAGGCAGACAGGACGAGCGCTGGACGGAGAGGCGCTTTCACTACTTTTCAACGTGCTGGAGTTGCAGCTTTTCGTAGTATGCCTGGTACACTTAAATTAATGTGAAGTGGAACGTATGCCCATGGGGAAATTTTCGGAGTCTCTACCATCTCAAAAGTATTTGGTATATATCCTTGGAATAGCTCAATGACTTGCGAATAGCGCGCAGCTCGTCTATTGTTTGCATTGTTTGCGAGGCGATTCGCATGACTTCGCGCTAAATGCCGCGGGTGTACTCTTATACTTTCCTTGACTCTGAGAAGAATAAGCGGAATAGCCCTAGCCTCAACAAGAGTGCCAATGTTTTATGTACATATTGGCAGTCATAGGCAGGCTTTAAGAGCCTCTGCTTGAAGGCTCTCCAGGGCTTTCATAAACGTTTTGGTGATACCATGAAGTGTTGAGAGACTGTGCCAAGAAGGATAGCATCGGTGGCGTACCAACTTGTTTTTGAGAGGAGGGGGAGCAAACCAGATCCCCCCTCCCCCAGGCGCCGAGGCGGTGCCCTTGGTATCCCTTGGGCGCCGCCGGCCAGTGTTTGCCCTGCCCAGTGGCGGCTGTTTCAGGGGGGGCAGAAACACATGTCTTGCCCCTCCCCACCCTGAGAACTGGGGGTGGATAGCGCCTTGCCCCCCCCCCGCCCCCCCCCCCGGTTGGTACGCCCATGGATAGCATTGTACAGGGTCATAAGTGCAGTTACGGAGCATCCCCACCTCGGTCCACTAATCATCCGAATGATTTGCAGAAATGATTTCAGTTTTTGTTTTAGTCGTGTGATATCCTTGATAAGATCTATATATTGTGACGCCCGGGAACGTGTATTCTTCTTCATATTCTATTTAAATTCCTCTAGTAGTATCGGGTACTTAGTTGTATCTATTCTGGTAAAAGTCGTGGCAGCAAACTTGGCTGGTGATATTTGCATACCATGTGAATGAATATATTTGATGGTTATGTTTACAGCTTTTTGGAACCGCGCTTTATTTATATGCATTGACCTGCTGGAGGCCCAGAAACAAATGTGGCTGGCATATAAAGATGCGTATCTGTTTTTCATAAGCAACTCGAGTTGCTTGATGAGATACAGTCATGTCTCGTTTATATGGACCCCGCTAATAGGGATACCCTGCTATATGGACACCATTTTCGAGGACAAACTGGGAAAACGCAGGCATTTTTGTCTCATTAATATGGACAACTCACATTATGGACGATTTTGGGGGGAACGGACTCGTCCATATTAACGAGACATCACTGTATATAATAAATAAAATGGGACTTAAAACTATTCCTTGGGGAATACCTTTTTAACCTCGTGAGAGGTGGTGTCGCCATTTTCGGTGAATACAGAGGCGGTTCTTCCCTTGAGGTAATTAGATGTCCACGTGCATCGGCATGCACAGAGTCGGATAGTTTTCATGTCATTAACAATTGCATCATGATCCACTGAGTCAAATGCAGCTTTTATATCAATAAAGATAGCTGTTGTTTTCCATTGGCGCGCTTTTGCTTTTAAGACGGCGGATGCCAAATCTAGAACATTGTCAATGCTGCTCCTTCCTCGACAAAATCTTGACATAGATGAAGAAAAGATGTTTTTGTTTTCGAGGTCCCATTTTATTCGCAAAAATAACATTTTCTTCCTAGTTTTCTTCTTTTTTGTTTTAGCACAGATTGATAAAGAAATTGGACGATATGAACTCAAATCTAAAGGAGACTCGCCTGCTTAGAGAAAGGGTACTACACATGCGGTTTTCTACTCAATCGCTAAATGTCCAGACTCCCACGAGGTATTATAGACTCACAGAAGATTTTTTTGCTCATGTCACCGAGATGAGCTAATGCAGAATCACGTATTCCATCGTAACCCGCGGATAAAGATTTTTTTTTTTTGACGAAGTGCCGTAGTAAATTTTTTAATGCAAACAGAGTATCAATAATAGGCGGCACAGAGGATCGTCGCATGTCCGGCGGCAATCGCAGCACGTATTTGTCAAAAGAAATGAGGTATACGTTTACTTTTGCCCAAGGTAAGTGCGATTACTAAATCGACGGGACAAAGAGCTATAGAAATTCGCTCCCAACTCAAAGTTTTTGAAAACTGCTTCAACTTTAAATTAATCATCTTTGGCACACCACGTAGGTAGCGAAAGGTTTACTAGGCATTGCGCTAATCTTTAGTGAGGAAAGCGAATATATTTTTTCTTCCTGTGTATTTCGTCTCCGAAGACACAACTTCTATTAGTGTGAATACTCGATTTATTTGACACCTTTCAGACAATAAACAACCCGGCAATTACTTGATTTGCTTGCAACTAGATAATTTTGTTCAGGTTATCAATGCAGTAAGTAGTAATTCATATTTTTAATGAAAAGTAATAGTACGAGAATACGGAAGTAGCCGAATCTCGAGACGACGTATTTGGGCAACTCCCGGCTGCAAACGCCTCTCGATTCCGTCCTCGATGGTTACTTGTACAAATCGTAGTTGTAGTCAGTTTCGGCGAGGATAGCTTTGCAGTTCACTTTGGAGTTGCCTTTCCTGCAAAGAATAAATAATTAATTAAGACTATCAGTAGTCTACAGTTATGATTAAGTATTAAACACAAAACACTCAATCAAAAAGGTACAAGTCATAAACTGCATACAAAGCTTCAGAAGTTGCAATATGACAGCACCTTTCCACAAAAAAGAAGCATACGGTAATAATATAGCTAGAGTACAGGAGAAGCATATAAAAAAAGTTTGGCTGTTCATTGGGTTGCCGAATTGAGAAACAAAAGAAAGACACTACGCGAACGCGGGTCGGACGGTGATTCTCTGAAGATGTAAGCACAGTTCGATTACATTGGGTTGACGTCAACGAAGGTGAAAGTTTTAACGCTCGATGACTAAAAAGACAACTCATGCGACGTTACGGTCACGGGCATATTCAATGCGGAGTAAAGAAGAAACTCCGCGGATTGAATATTCGACGACCAAGCGATAAACTTTGTTTGATCGCGCAAGCTAAACCTCAAACTTCGCGACATGGTGGTTCCGCCTTATGTAATGCATCATGTTTTTTTGCCGGTCTGCCAGTGAGTGTTGAATTTAAACTGAGGAAATCTTACGGCGTCGACAATCAGTCGCGTCTTTTTGGACTATTTCCTGGTTTGCGAACAGCTGATAATCTCGTGCCAATGCCCATGCCGGCGAACAGCTGATAATCTCGTGCCAATGCCCAAGGTGGGCTATGGTGGAAATGTAAGCGGAGGATTGTTTAGATCTCTCACGAAACGTTCGAGCGACGCCTGGGTTATTTGCCCAATGACTGTAGTTATATTCGAGTAGTCATTGCAAGTTGAAAGGTGACGCCTAGAATAGTGCGAAAATGCGCCGTCGAAATCGAGGCGCCGTGCATGCCCCATATTGTAATTTATCAGATTACTTTTGACGTTGTTCTTTTACCATCAACGCGGCGATGCAAATTAACTCTCGAAAAATTTACGTAACATGTAAAACAACACCGCCTGTGTCAACAAAAAGAGTGAGCGCGTGGCACCGACTACTCTAGCCGCGCAGGCAGACACAGCTGCCGTTCGAAGTTCTTGAATAAAGAAGGTGAACCAGACGTCTAAGTTTCAATATTTTTATAAATAAAAATAAGCTATTGCAGCTCCAGATGAACTGTAAACAGTAAACAATATACCCAAAACGGTTAAAGATTGAAGAAGTGAGAAATAACAATATGAAATAATAAAAAAACTAAAAGTTTTTCAGTACAAAAAAAAAGCAGGAAAAGAGCTGTGCAAACTAATGGGCAGGATCATATTCGATGAGGCATTCTGAGAGAGAAAGAGGATACAGTGAGGGGGGAAGTTGGAAGACAGGACTGCACAAACAAACCTTGTCCAGCCACGAGTATTTAAAAAAGTTACTTTGGCAAGATTTTTATGGCTTGGTCATACGGCAAATGAGACTTCTTAAAGTTTATCAGCAATTTTAACGATATCGCTTCTAACAGTGAATATTCATATAGCTGCTTTTAGATTACTACGTTTGGAAAATTGTACGAATTCGACAGTAGCGCATAGAATATAAATACTGGGTTCATCGTGCAGAAGTATCCGCTCAATATTTTCGGTACAGTCATTGATAGAACACGAACACTCGATGGAGAACAAATTAGCAGTCCAAAGCGAAGTGGCGAGGTATCTAAGGACCGTCAAACTAACCTCGTAGTGACGACTCTGACAACCTTCCCAATTTAAATGGTATCATAAATCTTTTAGTACCTAAAAATAAGGCTATAGGTTGGATAGTTTATTCCCGACTACAACGATAAATGGTGCAATGAACTCTCGAGTTCACGTAAATCTGTATCCAAACCATGTCAAAATTACGGATGCAAGGTTTCGTAAACGGGGTATTTCGTAAACCATTAACTACGCACGAAGAAATCATTCGCCATCTTTCGAAATTTAACGTATGTTATATCCCTAAGCTGCACTATAATATATATATATATCTATATATATATATATATTTATTTATTTATTTATTTTGTATAGCATATGTGTATTTTGAAGCGATTGAAATATGTTAATTGTCAAGTTGCTCAAGAGTAGCCTCTTAACTTGTTTATATTTCTGAGATAATAAAGAAAGACGGTTGCTGGCGTCTAGCCACAGATATTGTAGCGAACGAAGTGTATGCTGATGTGAATACCTGAAAAATGGGAGTCTACTGGAGTGAACTGGTGCCTAGCAATAGAAGGGCAATATACGTGCAAACCTTGTTTACGGTTAAATATATACTCTCCTTCATAAGTTTAGGCCATGAACTTCGCAGATTTCAGAGGGTCGAAACATTTATAAACTCGACAACTCCTGAACTTCTGTGGTAGACACAGAGCATTCCAAAAATAACGAGGACGCCATCCAAACGTTGCCACGGCCTAAAAAGTAAGATCCCCGTCAAGAAGAATTTGGGTCGTTTGCAAAGCTAGCGTGACCACGCCAGCATCACTTCTGAAGCACTATGTAAACTGAATGGCAAAAATGACAACGCAGGAGCAGGCCACGACGATGCCCTTTCAACTCGTGAAACACCTGCCCCTCGTCTCGTGACACATGATACTTTTTAATGATGCTTGAGGCTGCCTTTCCACTTGAATTTCCCACTTCCGCAACGCTCGCACTCTCTCAATACTTGAGAGAAAAGGAGCGCCCATAGTCTCAAAAGCATATGGTTACAAGTAGCTTCAAGGTGACACACGCGCAGGGTAATGTCAGTTTTGCGATTGCGACACTCGAGAGTTCTAAAAACTTCTGATCCCCCTTGAGGAATGGCGAATGAAGGCATGTGTTTTTTAGCTCACGCTCTTAATTAAAAAGGTGCGTAAAGGACCCCGCGACACTAGCACCCTCTTATGCAGAAGTGGTAACTCGAGCCGTTCGCCCCTCGGACAGTTCGCGGCTCCCACTGGATTTATTTCGCTATTAACAACCAAGTCCTCTCTCAACTATATATGGCTGTCGCAAGATTTCGATGAAGCATCACTACGAGTTGCTATTTTTGAACGAAGCCTTGGCAAAAGAAAATTTTGGTCCCGTGATTTAGAAAGCGCGACCATCCGCGCATATTTAGTGAAAGTCTCCGTCCGCGAGAAGCATCAAACCGGATTCCGAATCAGTTCGATCGACGCGGAGTCACCGGTAATGGCCGATTCACACGACCCCTGATCTCTATGACAATCTGGCTGGAACGCGAATTCACGTTTGGTCGCTGCAGCCCAAGAGCGGCCACCGGAAGCTTCGAATCGGCCATCTTTGGCCTGTGCGAATTTGCCGGGTGAAGCGTTGCCGGGTGAAGCGAGCTGAAAGACACGTTTTCTACTGTTTTCCGTCATTCACCGATTTTTTTTTAAACCCTGTGTAAGCGGTGGCAGCTTCCTTTGAGAACCCGTGGAATTGTTTTACGAACGTGCAGCACCGCAGAAAAAGAAACAAAACACAACTCGTGGAACAAAAGTCTCGCGGTCAGACGGCGTGGATCAAAGGACATGCCAGGGCACGACCAAGGGCTGCGCATATGCCATGAAATTGAAAGAGAAAAAAAGCTGGAAGTGACCAATTTTTTGCTTTTTCTAACGTGACTGTTAAATGTTTCATACTATCTATTACAAAACAAATTCGTCATAATATTTTATGTATTAATCCAGCGCAGACAAAAAAATGCACACATCTTTTTTCATAGACAGGCATTACCGGAAGTCAGTTTAAGACTGGTTGCAGTCTGGTCCAATTCAAACCTGCCCACTAGCGCCAGCTGAACCTCTAGTTACAGATTATATTGTCTCTAGTCTTTCTACAAACGCATTCGAACGCCAAAAACTGCCGGTGCTGGTCGGTTGGGAAGCGTTCAAACGGGAGCAGAGACAAAGGCTCTTTGCGTCTCCCTACGCATCGTTCGATTTAGAGCTCGGTGCTCCCGATGTATACACGCATTTCCTCCTCTGCCCGAGTTCCTCATCGTGTACACATTTCTAGAGCTTATCACTCAGGGGAAAAATGACGAGTCACTGGGCTGTGGTCGCTTGCGCGGCATCTGATATTCCGCAAAGAGAGCTCAGTACGGCTTCCACAGCCCAGTAGACAATGACAAATAATACTCTTCTGCGTGCACAGAAGACGATTATTGGAATGGTCCATAGGAATCGGCACATTTACCTGGGCCATGTGCAGGATCGGCTCCCGACCCATCAATGGTTCGACTACGCAGTGAAGTCGTATATCAGCGCACACTCACCCCGACATCTTGAAGACGTTGCGTTGTAGGAACTCCACGTCCGTGTTCCTGCAGATTAGAGTGGCCATACTGACCTTGAGAATGTCACGTACTTGGTCTGCAGAGGAAAGAAACAAAACAATTATTCGGTGTCCAAGCGCAGTATACATATGCTATATCGGCGAGAATTGTCGGTAGTCAAAACGATATTTCCGATTTGTATAGATGCTGCTAGGTATAGGCGCCCCTTGTCAAAGGTTGCGACTCTCAATCAACCGATGGTGCTGGGTTCTTCCTCCAGGGGGCTCTAGAAGTAGGCATGTGTGTTAAGGCATTAAATTGTGTGGGGTGGGGCTTCGGTTTAGTCTGCATTATAGTTCTATCTGATGCTGCTGGCACTACTTGCATTCACGCAAGCGATCATACGGCGACTTTTGTTTTCGTGGTTTCGATGCTTTAGAACTAGACTCAAACAAAGCGTGCTCGTTTATCAGCACATATTTGAGCAAAGCTTGTTATTGTTTAGAAACAAAATTGCAACTATATATTGGACGCCAGTTGTCTCCCAAAGAGGCATCGAGTATGCCTACACTCTACAAAAAATCTGGTAGTAAGAGAACTCTTAGGGGTTCTTAGGCCTAGCAATATTTTGCACCCTAAAAAGTTATTTTAAGCACTCCCGTAAAAGGCTTCTTCGTGAAAACCCTATAGGGGTTCTTCTAAGATCCTCTTTTGACGCAAAAAGTTCTTCATCGCCCTGTTGCCTTTTTATTGCGCCAGATGGCGATAGTGCTTGAGGTAAACCGTTCTTCACAAGCTGGGAAAGTTCTTGGGGCATCGAACAACCTTCCAAGAACGTATTTTTGTTGAGTGTAAGGCAATGTTTTAAGTATCTTAAATAATATATATAATAGTCGGTTTTCATATAACGTATCTACTACATCAAACAAATTGGAGAGCCTCCAATTGCACATTTCACTTTAAAAGGATAACGAAGAAAACATATTTATCTAAAGCTTTTTTACTCAAAAATACGCAAATTTGTAATACAAAAAGAATATCGCAATAATTTAAAATTTGATTTCAGGGCAAAGTGCAAATAGCACACAAATCCGTTCAGTGGATCTTCAAGGAAACGTACAAATACCATGTGGATCTATAGACAAGGTTTTATAGCGCGGAAGAAAACAGTTCCATGGGAGAGCTTCAAATGGATGAGATTAATTGTTTGGAGTCTCGCTCGCAGAGTGTTTTAATTTTGATTTTGTCAGCCTGGCTTCGAATTGTCCATCTGTGTGATAGTCGTGGATAGTACTTATCGAGAAAGTAGTTAAACTGTTTTCTTGATTCAAAAAAGTGAACATAAAGCGTTTGGATATTCATAGGTTTTATAAACAGCAAAATGAGGAATATTAACAACAATCAAATAAACCATTTAAAGTTACTCTTGTTATATATTTACGCGATGTCTTGCACACCTGTCAATCTCTGTTTGTCAGGTGGATAGTTTTTTTTCAATTAAACAAGCAAAAGTGTTTGTATACTGTAGTGGTGATGATAACAACGTTCTCCCTAATATACGTATGTAATTTATCTATATCAGTTTTGTCTACGTTTTTGAAGGAACTCGAACATATTATTTGATGCTGTTCTGATAGGTTTCTTCCACTCCGTTATTACAAAATCTCAGTTCGGTTTTAGAAGAAAAAAAAAAAGGTTCCGCAGAATTTATGTGAATTCTCGACTCGCAGTCGGAAAAATCGGCCACGTTATCTGCTGCCTGTTCCTGTTGCAAGTGTTTATCATAAGCACGCGCAGAGGTTGGCAACATATATGACACGTGCTGTGCCTGGAGCAATGGCCTGTTTCACATGGGTTATGTTTTCATGGAAACTAGCAAAGAGCACCGAAAAGAGAGGGAACCAATCACGTGCACTCCATCTTTCATCAATTTTTTTCCAGTCATTGTCATTAAATCATGATTCGATACGGTGTACAGTCGATGCGTGTACGTGGATGTGACCGTAGCGCATCCAGTTCAGACTTGACGAGCGTGATTATAGGTAGAGGAGAAATTAAGAGTGGGACTGGGCGAATGGGATCAATTTCTTCTCAGCTCGATGCCCTACGATCGTATTCATGCAAACTTGAGCTGGACGAATGTGATTTGTACCTTCTCATATCATGCGCTACGGTCGTATTGATGTAACGCAGTGTCATAGAGTACCGTTCGACAGCACTCTTGGAGAGCGTTCAAGTGCCGATCCGAAAGTCTCGCGTAAAATGAGTTCTCAAAACGAGATTTTTGAAGCTGTAGTGCAGCTTAGTGGTAAGACGTCTGCCTCATATGCAAGCGGTCACGGGTTCTCAAATATTTTGTTTTGCGACGCATTTGGCGATATTTAAATTTCGTTTTTACGATTAACACCGGAAAAAAACAAATGTTGTCGACGAAACTTCGCTGAACAAAATGGTATGGGACTTCGTTTCCGGAGGTGCGTGGGGGACAGCGGTGCTTGGTTTGCCGGCTGGACGCCGCGAAGCTGCGTGTACGACGGGGCCAAATGGGTCAATAGTTTTGTAATTAGCAGCCGCATACTGTCGCCGCGAAGCGGTGTGAGACGCAGGCGGGGGCGTGTGTTAACGAGCTCCCCAGTGATTCACGTGCCGTCCGACTCTCTTTCGGACGGCACTGGTGGACGCAAGTGGAGTGCCGTCGGACGGCACTGTAGACACAGCCTTGATGTAAACCCAGTCCGATAGGCTGAGTTTTAACAAATAGGACAGTAGCACATTGAAATGAGAATAAACTAGTCACACCCGGCCAGCCGACTTCTTTATTCCTCTGATATTCAATCATAGTCGTCCTATTTTGTTTCGAATCACTATGGTTGCAAACATGTATCCTTGTTCATTCTTAGATTTTGACTTTTTGTAGGCTGTTTCTGTTACAGCCATGTCACGCCAAGGCATTGACTGAGACGGATCCCAAGTTGAGCCTCACGCAGTAATCATATTCAATCCAAGATCGGCATTGCATACTACAACTCTGGTAAACTCTATGCTTGCGTCGACATTCCGATCTCCATCATCACGTCTAGAAACTTCGTAAAAAAGAACTAAAAGGATAGACCGGATCTATCTATTCCATAGGCGTAGACTATGGGGGGCAACGGGGCTCGTGCCCCCCTGGTGAGATCCAGGGGGGCAGAGCCCCCTCCGGGCCCGGGTCTTGATCTTTTTTTTTTTTTTTGCTTGTGTTTGTTGTTAGTTTGTCTTTGATAATTTGTATTTTGTCTTAAATGTATAATACTTCACCCATGTTTGTGCACCACACAATAGAACGCTAAGTTATTTGTGGCAACTGGAAAATAAACCATTATTATTATAATTAATATTTCCGAGACACTGTTTACGTGCCATGTAACGAGCTTCTAGTAGTAGGATGTAAACAAAATAACGCCCACGCAGGGGCGGATGCAGGAATTCCCTGAGGGGGGGGGGGGGGGTCAGGTGTTGGTCAGCGTACCATTTGTTTAGGAACCCCCTCTCCCTCGTTTCACGCCCTAATTTTTACACATGCAGAAATTAAGAGGGGGGTCAGGACATCCGGACCCCCCTCTAAATCCGCCCCTGCGCCCACGTTGCCTTTATTGACAAAATACGTGGGAAAATCCCAGCGTGCTTGCGTTAGCTTCAATCTCCAGTTCTGGCGAAAACATAACGCGCAGCACCCCCCCCCCCCCCCCAGGAACTTTTCAGCCTGCCCCCTCCGGGAAAATGGAAAGTCTACGCCGCTGATCTATTCCATAAATAAGCTCAAGTTTTAGTCCCACCCTAGATAGACGCCAAGCATTTATTTCTTAAATTCGCATCTCAAGGAAAAACGCTTATGGCTGAGTATTGTTCGTTTGCCAGCGTACGTCTATACCGCTTGTGTCCGGTGCTTCATTAAAACGCATAAAACTATAAACTATTATCGTTTTATTACCCCTTTTAATGGGCAATAAATCATATGAAAATTGAGAACTCCAACAGAAAATAGAGCAGGTGTCATGAAATTGCAGATATTTGACGGCATTGAGAATGTTGGGGTCTGTGGTGACCTCAACATTACATGAATTGGCGCTAAATCAGCTTTGCAAAACACTATTTTTTAAGCATTTTTGTCAAGCAGCCTTGTGACAAACATGCCAGTGAAAACAGGTATGTTGCCCCAATTCAAATAGTGTCCCGCCCGACAAACAACGCGTTCCAGAAAAGCACTTCTACTGCTGTGGTACCATGAATGTTTGTGACGACATTCGTATGCCCATATTTACATTCTCATTATTTGTTATGTCGGGAAAGTTTAACTGTGAGAACGGATGCTCTGATTACATGCTGTACCGCTGCCAGGGACTTGAATAGAAACCTTCAGCTCCAGAAAAAGATATTCCCTGCCAGATAATATTCGCCATTTGAATTGAGGGCTTCTAGAACACATCTAAGAACTTTGAAATCATGGTCCCCTTCGTAAACATTGCTGTGCTCACAAAAAATTACGTGCACTTCCACTTTTCACGTTTTTTTTTGTTTTTGCTTTCTTGTCATTTATATTCTTTATCGACTTCATCCTTCGTCTGTAAGGAGTTTGATTTCGTTAGAGCATGTGGAGCATTGCCTGCTTTGTAACGGTTTTCCTTCCCTCGCTCTAAGATGGGAAGGTTGGAAGACTATACGACTATCCGCCCTGCTTAAAATCTAGGTTTTATATCGGTCTTTAAATAGCCGGTGTCTGGTAGCAAGATGCAAATTAATTTATGCCGATGCATAGCATAAACCTTAGCCCAAGGCTACACAGCAAAGCTTTTTGGCTGCCAGGACTTTCAACTGAATTTGGTTTGGCCAAATTTTCGTTTCCTTATTACCTAAGCTTCTTTTCTGACATTTATCCTACTTTCTTTTCATTTGTCTTGGCAACCTCGTTTGACGCGCTTACACCTGCTTTTAATTTCTGGAGATCATGAGATCGGGACGCCTCACACAACATCTTTTCAGTAAACATTGTGGGCTTGTATCATTTAATTTATGAGCGGCGAATGTTTTCAGAACTTGAGCTTCAATCTAAAACTGCGATTAAAATAGCGCATCTTTCTTCCGCACGCGTACTCTGGAGTGATAACGTGCAGATTTTATTCTTCTTGGCTTGCAGAACGAAAAATCAGCAATCAAGAAACAAAACTAAATATGAGTTATGGCACCTGAACTTAAACATAGCATGATGGCACTGCCTGAATATCACATTATTAGATCAGTTAAGATTCTGCCTAAGTGCACGCTTAGTTTGATTGCTTTATTTTGTTTCTATATATTTCTTCATTTTTGGTTATTCCGCAGTGCCATGGGCAATTAATGCCAAGGGGTATTATTATAGACAAAACAAGGTTAGGAGCAAAATGAAACGAGCAGCATTACATGATTTTGCCAAGCATAGATTCTTAATTAATAATTTTCCAATATCAGCTTTTTCAAGAAGAATGCTCTTGATGTTCCAGTACAAAGCAATGCTAGCATATAAATGGCTTTATATTTCTATGGGAAGTTAATGGTACAGAGATTTGGACGAGCGTGTTGACATACCTGTCTGTCCTCGTCCCTCCCTTTTGTTTAGCTTTTATGATATTAGTAATAGCACACAGGAATAGTTTTCAACAGTTCACAACCAAGCTTATTAAAATGTTGAACAAATTTACACGTCTATTCGCACGCATAAAAGCCATATGTGAGAGGAAACAGTTCGAGAAATCGACTGCCTATACTGACGTAATTGACTCTGTAAAACTCCTTTCAAAACTGCCAAGTCGGGCGCGACTAGGCGAGGAGGATGACATGGCAATGTCAAAAAGATCCTAGCTTACCCTTGCTAAATGCCCCCGGGTGGTAGAGGTGCTCGAACCAGAAGCGATCGGCGTACTTCAGCCTGTAGTACTGCTCGCCCATGATGCACACTGCCGTGGGACCGTAGAACGAGCCAAGAACTGGTTTTTCCAAGGCGAGACCTGCCACCAGGTCCAAGTCCTCAAAGTGGTTGCTGCAGTAATACACAATACGCAAAACCCTCTCTCAGATCCATCACCTAAGCTTTCTTTCAACAAAGAATATGTTTTATCCGCCGATTTCGGAGTAAACCGTCATGAAGCACCGTCATGAAGCACAGTCATGAAGCACCGTCTTGAAGAATCGTCACGAAGAACATTCATAAAAAAACCGTCATGGTGAATAGTGATGTCACGTGGCACCACGACGTAATGTGATACTCTTACGTCACAATGTCTCGTGAAGTCGCAGTGTCACGGGGTGTCATGGTGTCGCGTAATGTCATGGGAACATTCTGACGCTTATGTGATGTCAGAGTGTCGGATGATATTTTTATCATCCTCGTTCTCGCATCGCCAGCCTTGTCCCTACTGCATGAGTTTTAACCTCAGCGCACACCAGCGCTTGTCAGGTGTTTGAAGTCGTCCTAAAATTGACTGATCTAAAGGTTTTCAATTACGCTCAGCAAATTGCGAATTCATACCGCATGTAAATTTTCACAAATTACGAAGTTAATTCGTCAAGTTTAGGTAATTATTTTGCTAAGCAGTATGTTTTTTCTCCATCCCTGACGTCCGCCGTAACCAGAAGTTTGTTCCCAAAGAAATGTTTTTCTCAAAGACTCTATTTATGGGATGTTAAAGATCATACGCGGAAACACCCGGTATTAGACTGTGGTGCCCCTTTAAAACGAAAATAAGAAGGGACACCCCACCAAGAATCAAAAGAGTGACCAAAAGGATTCTTAGCGGATGTCATACCAACGTAAGCTAAGCGGCCCAGGTGCTCGGTAAGCAACTGTGGAAATAGTGGATTAGGGAGGAGCAGCCACGAAAGCAAGCTTTACGTCACGCTTGCGTTCCGTGAAAAAGTACCTCTAACAGGGGACTTTACGTCCCATGCTACGGAAAAGTACCCCATTTGTAGAGCACGGTGTGGTTTGCGCTCAGCACATTATGTGCTCCCCGGCCTTTTCCAGCATTATCAAGCTTTTGTATTTTTTTTTAACTTCTACATTCGAAAATTTGGTAATTAATAGCTCAAATCAAAATATGCCAGCAACGCTCTGCCGTCGAACTGGGAAGTGTACTTTTTTTAATGACCATTACAGCTTACCTTGGGAACTAGCAAGAAATGTACGCTTTTTAAAGAATTCAAAATCAAACAAACAGATCTACTTTTCCATTTACAGAACATTTAATTTTGCGAAACTTAAATATGTTTTGGTTTTTTGTTTTGTTTTCATTACACTACGAACGTGTATACGTTTTTGTAACGTGTACACGCCTTTGATTATGAAGCGCTGTGTTGTTTGTAAAGTAGAATATTTTCTTGTGACAGACGAATCTGGTCAAAACACGCCAAGTACGCTCCGTCCCCACATCAATGCTTTAACACCTAACGCCGCAATGTTTCCGCCTTTCACACACGCAAACTCCTTTACCAAATTGGCCAGTTTACACCGAAAAGTAGAAGTGGGGTTGCTTTTTGAAAGCAGTAATATCTACAATGCAAGATTAATTGCTTAGGCAGGTGTGAAATAAAAACCAGCGTGAAGAAGAAGAAGAAGAAGAAGAAGAAGAAAATAGATGGTGCTAAGGAGAATTTAACCAGCGTGAAATAAAATCAACACTCTGAAATAAACTGGGTACAGTGAGAAGACGAAGAGCACACTATTCTTTATGGACGTACAACTGTGAGTGTAAATACCCAATGAAACAGTATCTATCACTTACTCCTGCACGACTGCTCATCAAATAAAACACATTTTCACATCTGGTAACACTGCTGATGTTTCTGACATTATAAAGTTCTGCATTAATTTTTCTGGTGCGATTGTGTTTTAGCAATTATGAATAAAGGAATTATTTGTTTTATTTGTTTTATTGCATTTTTAAATGTACTAATGGCATGTGTCCATAGGTGCTGTCAATTAAGCGCAGTTACTAAAAGGTGTACGAGTGTGCCCTAGATGGTAATATCCCAAGAAATGTACGAGTATATTGAAGTTATTCACCTGGTGAACCCTGAAGATGATAAGCAACGATGCACAAGGAAATTCTATATTGCTTCTACACTGTGCATCATCAAAGGGGGTGTTTTTTGTGTTACCCATGTTGTAATTTCCACCATGGTTCGCGAGAGTCTGCTTTTTTTCACCGCCACGCAGTTCTGACCTGAACACTGAACGTGAGTTGCTGGCTGCACCGATTTGATTAACTAACATGTTGCCTCACTTGTTTCACAAGTACAGTAGGGAACAGTTTTAATGAGGCGGCTGGAGTGCTCGTTCAAGGTTGACGCACGCACCCCTCCTCGACGGGAACATTGTCGTGCATAGGGTCTTCTAAAGTGGCCCTTCCGAAAGATATAGGCTCCAGGGAGAAAAGGACGCAAAGTTCTTGCCTTTCTTGCAGTTGCGCACCCCAATGTTTGCCCTGTTGTTTCGCGACTCCTCTTCCTCCAGAAGAAGGTGGTGATCGTTCTCATCGCACTTGGGTACTGCATACTTTCCCACCACATGAACGAGCTCAATAACTCAGCACTTTCTAGATAAAAACACGTTTCACACTGCTTGGCTACGATGTCAATCTACGACCGCGAGTCATCGGGATATTCGAGCTTAAGGGGAAGCTTCGCAACCAATTCAAGAAGTAGCCTGACACGCAAAAACGAAGCACAAAAGTGTCGTTGACTCGAGAACACTTGAACCTTGTTCTCAAAGACGGTTTGATATCACTCCAAAGGAAAGAGCTTTTTGAACGTTGGCGTACGAAACCTACCAGCGTCAAACCTCACTACATCCGTATCATCATGTGATTTGACCTGCGAAAGTAATTAGTTTGTACTCGGAATGATTTGAAATCAGCCAACGTAAGGTAGTCGGACGCTGCTGTTTCAATGGGTATTAACAAGCCGTAGCGCTGAAGGTCTTTTAGAACCCACAGGAGGATAGAGCGAGCTGATCGGACTCCAGTTTTACGTGAGGGTTCTGCTGGGTGCTCGTGATCAGTGAGGAGCCGAGTTGCAGCCGGACACAGCACTCGTGTCACGGTCTTTCCATTACAAGAGTGCCCACTCGAGGTTGACGCTAGTTATATCACGCAGTCTGTGTTTAAGCTAATTCATAGCAAGACTTAATCTAGTTCAGCTCGACCAGAGATACCATTGTAGAAGATTACTTGCTCAAAAGAGTGTGCCGGATTGCACATTCTAAAGATGCCTGCGCGTCTACTTACCGAAAGAAACTCAAAGAGCCACTCACCGTGATCAACGAAATCGACTCAGCATCGATGAGGCAGAACATCTTTTTCTACTCAACAATTAAGCCCACGTTCAGGCGATTCCAGCAATGCAAACATGACGCTTTGCATTGCGTAATGCCACAGCGCAGACTTCATTTTGAAGTCTGAATCAGATGTTCCGCCTCATCATTAGCTGAGCTGATTTCGTTGATCACAGAGATTGGTTCTTCGGATATTTTGTGGGTAAGTAGACGCGCAGGCATTCTTAAGAGTGTAGTTACATGATCTACACTGGCTGACGTGCGCAGCAGTTATTTTAATCAAATGGCAATTTTGCAACTGCACTTTGCCATTGTCTTATTTTGGTTACGTTCTTTGAATAATTTGAACTTACCAGGTGAGCACGTGCGGCACTTGTAACTATACCTCGTGCGTGCTCCCTACATTTTGAGAGTTTGGGAAAAGATTTATTATCTGAGCCGGAGCTCAGAATTCAATTCAGGAAAAGAAAAAGAGCACATACTAGGGCGGCGTAGAAAACAATCTTGTTGCGATAGCTGCTAGACACTCGCTGCCATGCTGAAAGAAGACCGCTCTCCGGTAGTTTTTCTTAGTTAATAAAAATAACTTTATTTTTAAATTCCCACTGCTTACGTCTCCCGGCATACTATTTGGTATCACTGGATTCCGAATATCTATTGAAAAAATGGAAGGTGAAGGCGACGCCAAAACTGAAAATTCATATTTCTTCGCGTCTTCCAGTGGCGTTACGTCATACGTTGGAAAACTTGCTGGACGATCAGATATTCCTAAAGAGGAGAGTGCATTCTCAAAGTGATTTCTTCTGACCAGCGATATGTAACTGGAAATTCTAACTGGAATTCTTTTTGGAAACCTGGAATCCAGATTGCAGACAAAGGAAAACATTCTGAAAACTTGAAATCTAGATTGAATCCATATAGATATCCAGTTCCATAATTCAGATAGCGAAAGTTATACTGGGTTTTCTCGGTAAGGAGAGCTTTTACGGCATTCATTTTCCATCTTCAAACTTCTTGAAATCCGAAAGCAACATGTTATACTACTGATATGGTTAATCTGTATACATATATATATATATATATATATATATATATATATATATATATATATATATATATCGTCACTTTTTAGTTAATAATGATGGTTGAAATCGGAGACAGAAGTGAGGGAAACAATAGAAAACTTTAAAGTCGAAGAAAGCGACGTCTTCTCCTCTACCTGTTTTCTTCGACTTCGAAGTTGAATATTTTTTCCTTACCTCAGTCCCGGTTTTAAAAATCATGATTAACTATCACCAGCTCGCCTGCGCACTCACTGCTCATTACTTTTTAGTGCTGCCAGAAGAGATGTTAAGACTAAAAAAATAGGCGAGGGCCAATTTTCAAAATTCAATACTTCGGGCAAAAAGGCTACTAGCCCAGCCGCGTCTATTCCTGTTTCGAATAAATTTGAAGTCAAATAAGAGACCATACAAAGTTCGCCGGAGCTGCTTTTCAAAGTCGTTACTCGATAACAAGTGGGAGCGCTTGGATGGTGGAGTGATAGGAGTACCTTCTGCGTTCACAGGTCACTGAAGCGACCTGTCAACGCAGGTCACTATCACCGGCTATAGTAACTTCACGCCTTCATTATTTCGAGTTTCTATTAATAGTAATTGTAGCTTCGTATGTGTTTAGACAACGGTATGTTAGCCCCAATGGGTGTCCAGTGGCTTCGCTGTAGGTGAAAAATGTAATCACAGCAGTATCGCTGCTCGCCTGGGGTTTTTAACGTGCGTCATGCAGTAGTGGTACACTACCGCACACCGGTGCGGATGCCCGTCCAGATCAAAACGAGTAGGGGTGGTGATTTTGTGTCAACTCAGAATCTCTGAGTTCTCGACTGCAGGAGAATATGTGGAAATAAAGTTGGGTAGCTTAATTTGAAATCGAACGCACTTGTCGGGTTGCGTACTCTGATTTACCAAATATATATATATATATATATATATATAATATAATATATATATATATATATATATAATAATATATATATATATATATATATATATATCGGCTCCATATGTCCGGTATAAACAGTGCCTATCATTATGTTTTTTTTTCTCCAGAACGTTTTAAATGATGAACGATCATATTTGGGGTTCTTCCTTTTTTACGCAGTTCTGTTGATCGTTTAAAAATACTTGCAGTATTTGTGTTTATAAAATAAGTTATTTGGCCTTTCATTAACTTAACAACTCTGGATCATTTTATATTGAAGATAAAAACGCGTTTTGGTGAAATACCCAGAGCCTTGCACCTTAGGATTGATCGTAAATGCAACAAAGTCATGACCAGTGAAGACCGGAAAAGCTTAATTCGTCGCCACTCCTTCCACCCCAGATACTGCGAGAAGAAAATGAGTAAATAAGAATGGTTTGCGCTGTTATTCTAGCTAAGACATGGATGAGAACATACATTTTATTCAAAATGTTTCGGCAAACTAACTTTGTTTTTCTGCACAATTTTAAATGAAATCGCTCATGAGTATCTGAAGAAAGGTATCTGTCTCCTCGTTAACACCACTTTGTAAAAAGTAAATCTCCAAATAAGCTGGGCAGGTCCCACGAAATGTTATATCCATCAGGTGCCTCGAACCGACTCGACACTCAAGAAAACCGTGTTCGTAGTCTGTTGCAGGTAGAACAAAAGCGAGACAAGCCCCGAACTCTAGCAGAGCGAGCTCGGGAGAAGAAAGAAGTGGAAAGGAGGAAACCACCAGTCGAGCAGAAAGCCTTGTGGGAGGGGCTTGCCCCGCTTTTGTTAACCCTTAACGGTCTATAGTCGAAGGAGTTAGACGCGTTTTCTCGTTGCCATCTATGCTCCTCTCTCCCAACGTGTACTGTATAGAGGGAGCGAAATGCAAGGCCCCCTACGTACCCGTAAACGGCCTGTAGCCTGTTGACGGCGTCGTACGACTTGCTCTCCTTCTTGAAGTCGTCGAAGGAGTAGACGGGCCTTAGCCCGCACAACTTGCGGTAGTGCACGTACGGGGGCAGGCCGTGGTCTCGGCCGCGGTCCACGTCCAGGGACAGCAGGTCCTTGCCCAACAGATTCGGGGGTTGGAGAACAGGAACCGAGTGATCTGCTCGAGCCGTCGTCCGAAGTCAGTCGCTCGCCCGAGACGAGTGCCCGGTTGAGGTGTGCGCCCAACAGCTCGTCACGCACGACTCAAGAAACCCTGGGCTTGTCTTATTGTGTGAGCGCTTTTTGCCTCGTGATTTGTTCCTCAGGTATTCTTGTCGCCTAATGCCCTGATCCCGTTGGGCGTGGGCCGAAAACAAGGTGATCGGGACTGGCCCCGTCCTGCATTTCTTCAGCTGTCAGCGACAATACATAACTAGGCAGCAGTGCTTCATTTGCCACGTCCCTTGCCGAAGGCCTGTTCAGGCCAGAGACTGGACATGAGTGTTTAGCGCGGGTCTAATCAGTGATAATACGAGCGTCGGCCGAGCCTGACGCAGCACTCGTGTCTGATAACACTTCTCGCAAAAAAAAAAGAAGAAAAAAAGAAGAGAACAAAATTGAGCTGTAGAGGCTAAAACAAATAACGACAGAACATCTCCGACGTGAGAGAAGATTGCAGTTTGGAGATTGTAATATGTAATGCTGTTCGACATTTGACCAGGCCTTAAAGGGTGAAATAAAAAAATAAAAAAAAACATTAAATGTCGATCTTGGAGCTCGGTGGTCTCGCCGAGCGAGACCTTACACAAAGATCGTAACTCAAGAGCGAATATGAGAAATTAGACAAATATAAGGGACGTTCAAAATTACGTTTTACGCAGTTTGAAAGACGAAACTCCGGAAGATAACCGAAATACATTTTCCCATCTAGGTTATTCTCCCAGGCGGACACTAAAAAGAGTGTAAATAGCGACCGTGAATTTCCCAAGTAGCTAAAATTTAATAATAAACTCTTTAATTACAGTACTTAGGGAAGGTGTTTAAATGAAAAAAATTCAAGCCGACTAGCTGTTTCATTTTTTTTTTAGAACATGGTTCACATGGTGCAGCATTATCCAAACCGGATTTACTTGAGAAAGATCTCAAATAACAGAGCATCTCCCAAATACAGTGTCGACAAGCCACTTCACGACGATCGGACGGAATACGCCTGGTCTTGGGGCACGTCTTGAAGAGAGCTGCGTTATTGCGCGACACCAAAGCAAATGAATGAACGTGTCTATTCCGTCCCCATAGCCCTGAGTCTATCAGCTATTTTTAGCCAAGACCGGAAACACAGCCGGGAAGAATTTTCGGAGATTAGGGAGTTTTAGTAGACCGTGCTTCCCCCTCCGCTAGCCCTCCGCTACGAAGAAACCGCCACTGCGCCTGCGCGCCGATGGCCCTGGCTGTAGAGTTCCGGGTAGCGGAGGGGCTTAGCGGAGGGGGAAACACGGTCTACTAAAACTCCCTACTATCTCGACATAAATAATCCTCGAAGGACGTCGAATGGCCTGTGTCGCGACTCGCGTGCTGCTTGGCGTTCGCTCTCTTCGTTTGTTTCCTGCGAAGGCCGAGCAGGCTACGAGCCCGGGTATTCCTCGGTTCTCACAGGGGAAGATAACACAGAAAGGGCAAGCATCCTGAACAGGCAAAAAAAGTAAAACTTTAAAGAAAAACCGGCAGACTCCGAATGCTCAATGCAGGTGGGGAGTCGCGCTGACTGGATTTCCACAGCTCAGGGGGTGGGAGAATGTTCTGGCTGATAGAGGTCGCCCGAGTCGCAAAATGGCGGCGGCCAGAGAGCTATTTTTACAAATGTCTATACATGACTTGCGTTTTACGTCTACATCAACCGCCACTGCTCCGTACCATGCTCCGGTTTCCGTACCGTCGCTGCAGCATACATTTGACACCATCGAATTTGTCTTCTCGGCAAGGCTTGCCGATAAAAACAGATTCGATGGTGCAAAATGTATGCTGCACAAGGTACGGAAACAGGAGCATAGCACGTAGCAATGGCGGCTGGTACGTGTGTACATATGACGTCACGTGCAAGGCATGTATATTTACTATATCATTTATGTACAAGTTAAACAGAAGGGGTTCAAAAATGCCCCCTGCAATACCCCTGACATCAGTTCCTTTAAGCTAGATCTCTGACTATCTATCACGACACACTAATGCCGATTTTTAAAAAAGAGAAAAAACTTCTCGAATATTGTTGGGACAATTCCTTGCACCCAGTATGCATTTATTTTAGAAGCAATGTTTTATGGTTCAGGCGGTCGAAAGCCATTGAGAAATCAATGAAGACCCCCTAGGTAATATTTTTTTCGATATTGTTTAAAATTAGTTTTTTGTTTGTTTTAATAGCGCGAGTTCCGTAGAATGCCCGTTCCTTAAACCAAACTGGCAAGATGTTAATACAGAGCGTTTTTCATAGAAGGTGTATATTCTGGCGTGTATTATTTTCTCTAGCCCGTTTGAAAACACCGGGAGCACAAAAACGGGTCTATAATTTCCGAGGTTGTTTTTATCCGCAGACTTGAAAATAACCGTGACCTTAGCGACTTGCATTTGTGAAGAAAAATGGCCATTTAAAAGTGCCGAAATTAAAATATGTGTTAAAAGAGGAGCAATTTATTTAATTACTTTTTGAAAGCCGACCCTTTGAAAGCCAACCATGTGAAAACAACACGGCGGAAGCAGGACTGGTTCTGAGATTTCTCTGCGAGGTAGACCGCGGAATTATATGTGCGCGCGTGTTTCTGACACCCAGCAGTGGTAGTTTTTTTTCTTTTTTTCTTTTTTATGA
The DNA here is from genome assembly GCA_037355805.1 of Ixodes ricinus. Taxonomy (NCBI): domain Eukaryota; kingdom Metazoa; phylum Arthropoda; class Arachnida; order Ixodida; family Ixodidae; genus Ixodes; species Ixodes ricinus. The sequence continues at coordinate 96,042 of JAZHYW010005757.1, forward strand.
AGTGCACAGGGCTTCATTGCGCTAAGTCCGCCTCTGAGTAGCCCTATAATCTTTTTAAAGGTTGCCGTATGAGGCCGAAAAACGCCTTTCCCGTTCCCAAAGACAAAAGGCATGATTGTGATAAAAGCGGTGGCACCTGGTCTGTGTGAAGACACCTTTAGTCAATCCGGCTCAACGCAAAGGCACCGCGGGCTCCACAGAGACATAAGGTCGTGCGTCTCAGAGGAGATAACCGTATACCCCCGCGCGCTAATCTCAATCTCCAGCAAGAAAGCCTTCCAAAAGCCGCTCGCCTCCTTGCTGTACACGGTGTCCTGGTGCTGGAGGTGCTTGCAGGCGGCGCCCACGACCAGCGACCTGACGGGGTCCGTCCTGGGCTTGCAGAAGTCGTCCATGGTGTTCAGGTCGTAGGACACGCGCGACGTATGGAAGCACTTGTGGCCCTCGCGCTCGAACTTGGTGCCCACCACGGCGTGGGGCAGCCGGTTGGCTGCCGCCGCGTATGTGTTGAGCAGCGACGGGTTCAGCGTCTCGTTGTAGTAGTAGTGCACCGTGGGCACATGCAGCCTATACCTGGACACCACCTCGGGGCCCAGCACGTGTGGCAGGTACTCCTTGTAAGCGATCACCTGGCAACGACACGCAATTCGTGTTTGTCGTGGGGCAGGTCAGTCTGTACGTCGTGAGGTAACCCTAAAGCGTTTATACTTCGTCACACCCTGCAGTAGACTAAAGGTAAAACCTATGAACCACCCGGTCCCATTATGCGCGTGTCTCAAAGCGCTCATTCCAACATCAAATTTATACTAGTTTTTTTAACTGACCCGTTGTCGAACCTGGAGGGCCGTAGCTTCGATATATAGTCTATTCGAGGGTGGAATGAAGTATAAAGAGACATAAGTCACTGGCTCATATAACGCAAGATAAATATATGTATTTACCTTTTATGAGTTTTTATTCGCTGCAAATTGCTTCCTTTTACAAGTCTGTCGGGCGCCTGGATTGAATAAAAAGTGCGCATACGAAGTCGAGCTCATCCAGGAAACTTTATTCTCAGAATGCATCGTACTGGGTAGCAGAGCATACAACTAGGATAAAATTAGTTTATTTTACGTTCTTTTTTTGCCGTTCTGCCACTGGAAGATTTGCCTAAGACAACAACACTCCTAAGGTTTCAGGGATCGGTACCGGTGATTCAGCAATCCTCCAATAAAGGCAGACGTTTGTATTTAGGCAAGCGCACAGGTGACATCGTGAAAAGGTCCATATGCGTAATCTGTTCACTGACCTCCGTCTTTGGTGCACGTATGACGAGAACAGAGTGACGTTATTAATTCTGATAGTTCGCTGCTCAATGTTTGCAACGATAGGGGAAGGTTTATTAACACAAGATAACAGCGTGATATGATCAATATTCCAGCTTTGCGGGAAAGTAGACACATGTGCGTGTTGTTCATCGTGTCCAGCTAGCCTAATTATCACCAGTCATGTCACTACCTGGTTACGGTTTAATATCAAACTATGGCCTTGCTTTAGGAATTAATATTCGTACGAGTCATCTGAACCGTAGACGAGTATAAATTTGAATGAGTTGGTGATGCATAGCAAAAGTAAAACAGCGCAAAAAAATACGAAGAAGTTGAAGAAACTGACAAACCAGACGCTGACTTACAACTGAATTCAAGAGAGAAAACACGTTCCCCTGAAATCACAAAGTACTAGAGCGATGTCATGAACCAACCGCTTTACACAGATTAAGATGCGCTATCTCGTCATATTGATGGTGAACTGATGCATGCGCTCTCCTCGCTTTGTGAAATGTAGAATGCCACCACAAAAGTTTCTCGCCCTCTACATTTCATCTTTACATTTCACGTAGGGCTTGAATGTTTAGTTTCTTTGACTTGTACCTTTTTTTCTACGCTGTTTTCATTTCGCTATCTGAAGAGAGTAACCTTACTTTTATTTTGGTTTGCCTCTTCGTGTTGGTCATTGCACATGCCTAATGCCCGTTTGCTTCAATGATATTCGTGTTCGATTTGTATGAGCGTTCGAAACACTTCCGGCTGTAAAATACTTTTGTGGCCAGAATTCCAAGTTGACAAGTTTCTAGTGTACTGCTACGCTTGTCTCGCCTTAAAAGCAATTCAGGTTGTTTTTCAGGACCATGCGGCTTCCAAGAACACGCTTTGAATGCACAATGGACCAAGCTTTCTTGTGTCTGCCACTGTTTTTTAAAACTTGTCGTTAGAACTTATAGAGATACCAGACTGTGATAGTCAGTACCTAGACAGCGTTCCCAGCAATGCTCCTAGCCACAAAGATGCAATGGTTGCTCACATTTCACTTAGAAGTTATCAAACTAAAACGCAGAAACTTCCCCATGTAGAGCTCTATTTGAAGAATGTTTCACATTGAACAGCGAGCGACACGAGCAGACACAGTTTTCCAGAATGAACTACCAGGCATATTGTGGGTTTGACGTAATTAAGGACGAGCTCGGCTGTGCTGTGGTAGTTTTATATATCCCCGATTTGAGAAATAATTCAGTCCCTCGATACTGCACTGTCACTATAATTGATCATTAAAAGTCTTCAGTGTTCCTTTACAGCCGCCAAGAGTGGTCTGTGCAATATATAGTCAGAGTTTTGAAAATTATATATAAATTACAAAACGCCGGGACAAAAACAAACCCAAAAAACTCAAAGTTTTTTTTTTTTTGGAGGGGGAAAACATTTAGAGCCTTCGGTACGAGTACTTTAATTAGATGCCTTCGAATCTATTACCAAATAAAATTGTTACGATTGCCTTAAACCGCTACGCTAAAGGAAATTGGAAGATGTTTGTTAGTTGCGATTGCGGCAGTTCGAACTCAAACACTGCAACCGAATAAAGGAATGGCTTTGTTAATTGCATTGGTTGCAACCAACCATTTTTCGCTCAAAAAGAGCATAGGGAGACATCCTTTTTACTCGTGATTTGAAAGTTGTGAGCAAAAATTGCAGCTAAATCAGCACCCTTCGCGGCAGTGTGGAACTCGTGCGTAAGAAAGCGCACATTTGAGACGATCGATCAATGAGTGTCGATGCAGTCGGCAGGGGAGGTAAAAGGAGCCACACCTGTAGGCAGGCGCTGATCATCTTGCGGGCCACGTGGTAGATTTTGTCGTTGGGCCAACCCTTCTTCTTGAGCTTGTCCGCAATATGGTTGTGCTCACGCACCAAGAGCGTTTGCAGCGATGCAATCACCGGGGTCAATGAAGCCCGGTTGTCTCCTACAACACAACGAAATACGCCGTAATTCAGGAGTGACTCAAATGAACATCACACCAAGCACAATAAAAACAGACAGAAAGCCACAAAAAGTGGTCATGTTTTTAAACTCTCTGAGCCTTAAAGGGACACTGAATCAGAACCTGAAATAAACGCGAAACATTCAGAAATAACTCGAATAGGATTATTATACCTGAAAATTATAATTGCACGCGTGTGTTTTGAGCGGATGGCAATATTTTTTTTTTTTTTGTTCTGAATGCCAGAGTTTGGTAAGCGTTTCAAAATCCGCTGACGAAGAGCGCGATGCGTCTGGGGATATTTCTCGAGAATGCGACGTCATCGGCCCTAGCCGGGCCAAGCATGTTGTAGTGATTAGCTTTGCCACTAGATGGGGTCAGTGCATTACAATATTGCTTAGTCGTAGTACCCATGGACTGAACGACCGCACAACCGCAAGGTCTCGTCGATTCCATCGTTCTGATCGCCCCACCGTCACCCTCGTGTTCACGGAGCGCTCGCGCTGCAAGTTCCTGCGGTTGTGTGAGCAGAACACTACGTCAACACGAAAATGATATACGATGACGAGATCAGTCATCGACGCCGGCGCACGCTCGCTTGCAGCGAGATCACGGTCAAGTGATTCGGTTGTTTGTTCAAGCCATGCGGGAGTTGGGTCTATGTACTACTTCAGCACCTTTGTGCTCCTTTTGTTGTAAGTCTTCTTCACTACAAAGATGATTGCTGCACAAGAGTGCGATACGACGGACGAGCGATACGGACAGCTTCATCAGTTCTCTCTCCTCCGTTCGCAAACAACTGGACCGTCGTACCAGTGTCTCACAGTTGATACACTACGCAGCTGCCCAAGTACTCTTCCACACAATATCATGGCGTCTCATCGTAAACGCACAGAATATTCGCGAACATTTGATTCATCCAATGAAGCAAACAAAATGTTCGAAAGAGATAAAATAGTAAGTTTACGGGCGACCTGATGAAGGTTACGAACAACTAATTATACTTGAGCTTGTGAAAGTTAACCATGATAACTCTTTGATAAGTCGCCTTGTCCCTTTTTGTCTCTTCAATTGTTTGGTGTTCCATTTTTCTTACTACAGTCCCAGGCATAATTCATCATGTTCGAAAGAGGGAACTGCCTCCAGGCCGTCTTCTTCGGGAACGGCTCGTCAACGACGCTTGTTGGCACGGCCCAACGTGGCATACTCAACGGCGGCATTCTCCTCTAATATCGGAATATGGTAGAAAGTTGGGCGAGTTGGTGGTACATGTTTAACGAAAAAGTAAAACAGCGTTAGAAAAAAAAAAAAACGGAAGACAAGAAGACGAAGTGTAAAAACATAGCGCTGACTTTCAACTAATTTTTTGGAAGAAAACACAAATCGACAAGCATGACGGATCACAAAAAAACATGAAGTCACCGCCCCCCGCATGTGTCAAACCTGCTCAAGAATGCCGACTCTTTGTCAAATAATGCGATAGAAGGCGAACTGACGCACCTTTCTTTTTGCTTTGAAATATAAAAGACCTCTAAGCTTTCTCCAGTCATCTGTTGAGTGTGTCATCCTAATATGCTCGTTTTATCAAAAACGGGTTTGCAACCGCACCTATCACAGTGCACTGCCAAGTCTCTTGCTGGCGATATCGCTTACACTATCGCTTTCGCGTATAGGTCTGCGCTGCGTATCCTTCCGCGGCGCAGCGCTGCCCTTGTGAGGCCAATGACATAAGGACCCTCCAACGCTTCAAAGGTTCCGCTAGGTGAATGTTTTAATCATATAAGTCGTTTTAGAATGTCTTTTTTCGCGTTTTCCTACAAACAGCTGGCGTTTTTTAGGTGTTTGTGCGGGACCGTCCTTACATCGGCAAAGAAATAAGCGCTAGGATTTTGTTTTTGTGTCTCTTTAAATTGGCGCCCTATTGGCAATGGTGCTCCAACCAGAAGGTCGAAAGTGGAAAAAATATTGCTTCCCACTTGCTTACCAGAAAATTTAGATGTTGCCAGAGAACTTAGCGACACGAACATAAGAAATAAAAATCTAAGGATGACACCTAGAACAAAGTGCACACAAACACATTTTGCGAGCTAACGGTTTTAATGAAGAAAGGAAATATATATAAAAAGTACCTTCGTGCGTTTCTCTCAAACTAGTAGTCAAGTTCACCAAGAGCTATCAAATCAATACAGACAACGAACATCACAAGGTGTGTTGAAAGATCTCGCAAGGTTAGATAATGTAGTCAAAGGGAATTGTAAGTCAACTCTCTGTGTAATTAGCAAACAGAGACAGTCAGACCGGCATTTTGTTTTTTGTCAAATGGAAGTCATTGTGATAGCTTGGTCGAGAGAGCTTTCATCCGTTTCACTCACCCGCTCTGAAGCATTGCTTGTCGCACCCGGGCATGTAACTGAAGCACTCGCCCTCGCTCTTTCTGGGCAGGAGTCCCTTGGGGATGTAGAGGCTGGTCTTGTCCATCAGCATTTTCGCTGAGGAAATAAAAGAGCCCTGTATGGCGAAGATGCATTCGGCGTGTCCTCACCTCCTTTGCCATCTTCAGAGCGCAACTTCTTGGACTCCTCCTCGCTGCTTCCATAGACGATGCTGGCGTCGATGAAGGAGGTCACCTCGTTGATCTGTTCTCGATATGGTCCTAAACACGGGCAAACAGAATACGACAACTTAGGTGGGCTTCTGGGCTCTCCATAAATGCTGCTTCACTTTAATTCGCATCCTATCATGACTTCACAATATTACGCGTCGCTTTCATTTTTCTTGTATAAAATCTTTTAGTTCCGGAGGCGTTAAAACACCCCGCCGAGGCTGGAGACTGTGGCTTTAGTTAAGTAAAAAGCCATAGCACAGTGGTTTCTCAATTACAAAAAATAAATCAATAACTCCGATCAAAACAACAAAAACAAAACTCAAGTTTTTATTTGTTGCCGGGTTCGACAACGAGGATTTAAGCTGAGATTAATTATATTTTCCAGTCTTTCTGATCACTGGGCTTAGAGAAGTGAAACAATTTACCTGTTTTCAGATTACTTTGCACTCAGGCGACAGGAGTACTAGCGGAGGCTTTCAGTTTCATTACACGCGCTTGGTTGGCTTTTTGTCCCAACTCCATCAAAGGTGTCCGTCTTATCTCTCCATAGAATCCACTCACCCATGAAGCGTTTGATATTGATAAACAAGTTGATGCGAGTTTATAGTAACAGAGGTTCTCTTGGAAGAGACCTGGTGCTCATTAACTTAAAGTAACAAAAATTGCGGGAGTTTCGTCGCGAATTATCCCGTCGTACTCTCTCAAAAACGTCATCACTACAATCCACGTTCTTATTTTTGTTCACCACTGGCATCGCAATACTTTTCCTGGTACTATTATGCACGCGAGCGGCATTGACATTATATGTTTGGGCAAATTTGTAATTCAATATTTAATACTGATATTGTGTTTGGAAAATAAAGCGAAAGTTTTAGTGCTAAGGCAACACTAGTTTTATGTTTTTTCTTTGAGAAAATTGTCCACCTCTGTACAAAGATGTAGGGGTCAAGATAAGCACGAGAGATTGAAACTTGAAAGTCAATGACAAATTGATGTTTGACTACGTCTGACCACTTTGCTAAGACTTCCGTCGTAAAGCAACTGCGATCACAGAAACATCCGTCCATCGCATGCATTATAGCTTAGCACGGCATACGCAGCAAGGGTGTAATAATAATTCACTGTTGTATCTCGGCGCAACGTTGTCAAGCACAGTTCTCTACTGCATCAACTAAAACACGAACAAGTGACCGAGAATGAAACGTCCTTTGTACCCTTGTCGTCACGTCGTCACTGCCACCGACAATTCAAGAAAGGCAGGGTGTGGCGAGTCCCGGTACCATGGTGTCGGAACGAACTCGGAAGTAGTTCAAGACTATTGCCGGAGCCCGTTCAACGAATTCGAACTCCAACGTGCAGTGCGCGGGACACAGTTAACGCAAACGGGATAGCCGTGCTTTCCCAAATTTCGATCAGGCAAAGTACTAACCAACGCCAAATTTTACCGACTAAGTTCTCGTCTCTTGATCAGCACCTTTCGTCACACTGTCATTGATTTGATTAAAAATTCGCAGTTGTGAAAAAGAAACAGGAGACAAAAATGGTGATGACTCGTTTGCGCCAACTGTGTCGCACAATGTACGTAAATTTGTTGCGTAATAATTTTCTCAGAAACGATAACCCAGTAATTATAAAATTCCATGAAAGTGCCAGACGTTGTTATTAGTTATATTACATAAACTTGCTGCACCTTAACTGCGTCAAGTGGCATCATTTTTTCAACAGGCCTGCCTCCTCGAATAGGCTATATGTACCCTAGTAAATAATCCTATATATGTATATAAGATACGTTTTTGTCCAATCAACGCATATGATCAAATCAGATCATACACGAGCGTACGAGAACCTTGTGATAACAATATAAGATTATATAATAAGTTATAAGATACTTCTTATCAGGTTCTTATACCTTCTTGTATAATCTTGTATTGTTCTTATATGCTCCTATAAGGTTTTGTATTCTATAATCTTATTTGAACAAATACGTTCATCGTACCACGGAATTTCTAATACATATAAGATTTTTCAATAGCGTAGGTGTGCTTCCGTAAGCACGTGAGTGCACAGAGGCTGGGTGCTAGAGTTACTCATTAAACTACAATAATTTTAAACGATGCAACAGCGTCGTTCGTAGCAACATCTTTTTTTTTCTATTATCCCCCTTCGTTTTACTGCGCCCCGTAGCATCACTCTTCCGTTGCCAGAAAAGCCAGTCTAGTTTCGCTTCCAGAGTAATCCTTAGCACCTTGAGATTAATTTCTCACGAACTCTCTAATGGTAAAGAAATGCCCAGACATTGAGTTTTTTTGTGCCATTGCGGGGGTCAGCTCTTGAGTACGTTCCTCAAAACGCAGGTTACAGTTCCTCACACTTCGCCTTCAGAAATAAGGGGTATAGTACTTACACCTCTTGTCCCATATCTAACGCTTCAAAACCAACAATTCGACGTTCAGTCCACTGACGTCGAACCGACGATACCATCTTTTACGGGCGGCTTGATAGTCGAGTGATACAACTTATTAAAATAGCTAATGTACGCATTAAAGGCTACAGGAAAACACTCAAGGTTCTAGTGGCCCTGCTGTAAAACCTGTGTTGTTTTTTCTGAAGCCTTTGATACGTACATTAGCTATTAAGTAATTTTTATCACACATCTATCAAGCCGCTAGTAAAAGTTGATGTCGTCAGTTTGACGTCAGTGGACTGAACGTCGAAATGTAGTTTTGGGGAGTTATATATTGGACAAGGGTGTGAGCACTACAGCCCCAATTTCTGAGAGTGTGCGTATTTGCTTTCCACAAATTCGACGGGCATTTTTGTTAGAAATTAGTATTTGATAAGATTCCGCGGCAAACTAAATGTACTTTCCTGTAGCACAACGTGCATCGGGTGATTTAACTTTGTAGGAAGCTATTTTTTATATCGTCACATAAAAAAGCTTGGGGAACGCTTAAGCTTCGTCTTTAAGAGTAGAACGCGTTAGCGTTATCGGGCCCGCTCGCAAAGCTTTTTCATATAAACCCGTGCTCATTCCCAAGGCGTGCAAGCTTGTGTGCATGGTCTAGTCCAGGGGTGGCCAAGCTGCGGCTCGCGAGCCTCATGTGGCTCTTCGCGTGTTAAAGTGCGGCTCGCGGCTCCCTCCCCAAACACCCCCCCCCCCCCCCCCCCCCGGCCTCCCTCCCGGTCACACGAGCACTTCCCAAAAGAGAAATGGAACGCGTTTTAAATCGAAATACAGGTTTCGGTTTGGTAATCTTGTGCTACTGCTACCTTACGTACAGTTGGACTGCTTTTGACTCGGATAGATTAAAAGTAGTTCGAGTTCCATTCATTACTCTTAAAAAATCTTGAGCCTCCCCCTTGCTGCTCTTGGAAGGTTCGTGGTTTGTTTGCGGCTCTTAGGCCGGGTGAGCCTGGCCACCCTGGCTAGTTGGTAGCGTCACGTGTCACGTGACATCCCACGTGAGCGTGTGGGTTTGAAATTTCCGCGCTAGGTCATGTGGCGTGACGTCACACGCGTGACGTCATGACCCTTTCGACCTTCTAAATTTAGAGGAAAACTTTCCCGCCAAATTTAGAAGAAAACTTTAACCCTCGTGACGTCACACGTGACGTCACGTGTGACGTCACATGGTGCATGCCGGAATTTTCCGGACCCGCCGACGCCAACGCCGGATTTTCTGCATGCGACCCGAGAGCATGTATATTATTCTGAGGAAAGTCTCAGTGCGCTACAGTTAGTGATAAAATAGTGGCTATATTTTACTGAGGTATACCGGTAAAGCTAAAACATCTGATTTAAGCCGCAGAACGAATATTGACCGAACAGCTATAAAGGAATTGATTAAATTGCACTTTTCATCTGACATTAGTCCATAAGAGAAGTTTATATGAACATTTTTAAAAACTAAAAACAAATACTGGAACGCTCCAGTTTTGTTTGCAGTCATCACGCAGGCTCCATTGCCTCGGAACTATAAATGTATAAACTAGAAATAACATGAAACCCCCGAATAAAACTTTTATTATTATTTTTTGTAATGTTAGCAGCACGCTTTCATTTCTTGAGTATAAAAAGTTAGCACTGCATTTTATATCCTACACAATACCTCTCAACATGTCTCAGAATATGTTTTTTTGCTATACGTCTTCAATGATCGATGTGCTCCAGCAGACAAAATAGATAAAAAGGTATTTATTTAGGTACTGGCGACTAACTTCGATATTGGCAAGAATCTGTATATCTTAAAACGTTCGCACGAGAACTACCAGACACATTATAACTCCAAAACCAATAGCTGTAAACGTGCCCATTTTGATTATCGTTCCTCGAACAACTGCGAGCGTAAAAGCTTGCTACCCAAAACCATAAATTCTGCATCCTTTTCTGACATTCGAATTGCCGTATTGTGGCAACGGCGCCGTGGTACACGCACATGCATCTGCATGGTGACCACGCCTTCAGCTTAATGCCATGAATAAAAATAAGACTGCTGTCTTGAAATCGGCTTGGTTTCATGATCTGATACGCTTGAGACCAGGCAAAAGAGCCTTTGGCCTTTCGAAATTAGAAGTGATTTTATCAAATTACCGTGGCTTTCATATACATATTCATGGCTCAAAACGCAAACATATATGACTCTAGACACTCATTTCATCTCAATGACCAGGTTTCACAGCACGAAACCGCAGAAGGAGAGCAAGATACTAATTGGGGTTTCAACCTCAACAGTAAAACGCCTTATAACGTGATTAGGTGATTAAACGGCAGCGTGCCAGGCAAAGCACATAGCTAAAAACCCGTACGCTAGAGCTCCTGCTATAGCCTGCCGCCGTGTACGCTTGCGAGTCAGAAAAAACCCACCCTACAATAAAACGGATGTGATGATGGCAGTTGTGGATGGAGATGGGAAGGGTGAAAAGGACGGACAGGTGAAAGTTTCGATTATGTCAACTTATGCAACGTTAAACTAAATTATCGAGGTAAACAAAATCTAGGATATCGTCAACTTGTACGAACACTGCACTGGTACCTTTTTACACCTTACTCATATAGGTTACGCTCAAACACTCAGTTGTTTTATGCCGAAGCGCTTCAGTTGATATCACTCTCTCCTCGTAGCCGCGGCACGACGTAGCGCGTACCTGGGCTGTTCTTCGCACAAGATGTCCGGCTGGCGTTGTAACAGTCGGATCGCACATTCTCCATGCAGTGACCTGCCGGGTAGAACTCGTCGGTGTGATGTATCATGATGCGGCTGCACTCGGCGTTCGGATGCTCCTTTCCGCAGCACTTGGGCGCTGGAACGGGGCGAGAAAGTGCATTCACGCAGCTTTACACCCGCAACTCTTTCCGTGTAACTTTAGACCGTTCTTTAAATTTCAGTGAACGACTTAGCGTCATCCTCTTTGGATATCTTTCGTGATTCAGACGGGCGTCAACAAACGATCACGCGTTGGGTTATCAGCTGATCAATTACAATATGCGCAAAAATCAAAATAAATTTCAATTTCATTCAATCTGAGGCACTGCTAATAAAAAACTATAAGGCATTGAGCCGACATACGGGCTTCATGCGAATCTCAGAATAATGAAGACATATAGTGGTAAAATGGTTTTTATTTTCGGTTACCTAGGATTTAAAAAAAATACCTATACAAATATTTACGAAGATTTGTGTTTAAAACTACATATTTTGTAGTGTCTGCTACCGAAATATTTTAGGAATTTAATAAAGGGAGGAACAAATGGTTAAGTACCAAATATTTTCCAAAATTTTATATGTTCGCCATGCTAAGTAAAGCAAATTACTTGCATTTTTACGTCACACTTTTTTCTCTTTATCTACTTATGTGTAAGTCGTTACATCATAATTTAGATCTAATTTTTCCAAATTCACCGAGAAATGACAATATTTTTTTTTATAAATTACCAGGTATGTATGTTAGGTTTGCAGAGTGCTGAGACTGCTTTAGCAGCAATACGGCCTGCATATTTTGTGATAAAGATATATCTGAACTGCAGTAAAATAACAGCATAAAAAAGCAAGCTGGTAACCAAGGTTTTTGATAAAAAATATTACTAAAAATAATGACATTTATTTTTGTCAAAAATTGCATGATGCTAGAGGTCCGCAGAAAAAGCTGTCCCACCAAGAGCTTGACAAAGCCAAATGACACCACAATGGCAGTTTAACGTCATGAAAAACACAAAAGAAATTGAGCCGAAGATGCCCTTCTTAATAATTATATCAATATATATCACAAAACCGAATTAAATTTTCAATCTTTGAATTTTAGCGTTAGATTCCAAATTTAAAAAGAAATCTGCAAAATTACAAGTTTTGAGAGATCAAAGTATTTCAGTGCAGTTTGTTTTTGTCCCCATTCTTTTGCAGTGATATTTTTTGTGCAAAAACAGTTGTTCAAGGTGCACTGTGCAACGCACTTTCAAGATACAGTGTAAAAGGGCCCGCCGGTGAAGATGATGCGCGGAAGACTAAGATCACAATCGAAATGTTTCGCTGCTGCGACCTTTCTTATGTAAGTCTTCTTGAAAACTTAAGGCTAGCTAAACAAAAAAAAAATATGTTGCCATAATTTTCAAAAAATAGAAGAACAACAATTCTGAAAACGCCGCAAAGCTGGACGACCGCTTTTTCAGCTTGCGATGCTGTTACGAAATACATTGCACAAGGTTTTCAAAAATGTATTTCTGGTACAAACGCACTGAGGAAACTTTCAATCCCGAAATGAAGAGTGAAAATTGCATTATTTATTTTAACTTGGGCACAAGAATATGACACCCAACATTGTATCGCACAGCTGTATTATAAATGTAGAGCATACTTCTAAAACAAATTGAGGCTTGGAAAGTTAAGAACTAAGCTATTTTCAATAGAGCGATGAAATTTTACTACCGATATAACAAGAAATATATTTTTTTCTAGTTTACAGTTATTGTAAAAAAACAAAAAGAAATCTTTAATGTAGTGGCGTGTATTTTTGTAAATGCGTGTATGCTTTGTTTCAAAAATAAAAGCTACACTGACCTGCTTTTCTTAGTTTAATGTGTGATTTCATGTTTCCGTGATACATATGCAAACCTATTGCAGTTTGCATTACCTGATCACATGTGCATAAAAGATAACTTTAAAAATTAAACATAAAATATAGCTACACGCAGCAGAGCGCGTTGAATGGAGGTAACGTTCACACGGAAAGAATAAAAACACTGAAGATATACGAGTGACAGGCACACACAGTTCTTTCATGAAAGAACTGTGTGTCTGTCAATCGTATATTTTCAGTGGTTTTATTCTTTCCGTGTGAGATAAAATATAGCTTTTTATGGTAAATTCAAACACTCACTACTGCAAAAGTACTGTAACAAATAATGGAATATGATCGTCTATGTTTTCCTAAACAAAACAGTTTTATAGTGTATAGTAAAAAAAAGTTGCAGTTATATTATTTATTTCTTGATATTTAAAAATAAAGACATACGATTCTTTTTTAAATAATGATATGTGCGCTCTAACCAAAATTGAAAGCTTTAACACTAATTGCTCGCTATTATTTGTTTGGGTATTGTTAAGCGAAATTCACAAGGCAATTAAGTCGGCTTACACATATTAACTTCAGATACAGGGGAGAAATGGAACGAAAAATGGCAATATTATTGCAAAAAAAATAATAATTTTGGCTTTTGTGTGTGTGTTGCTACTCTGAATATTCATATTTACCATATAAAAATAATAGAAACCGATTATGATCACGAAATTAGTAAAATACGCATTTGAAGAACTTCCGGCGACACAGAACGGCAGAAATTTTAGGCATTTTTCTGTGCACGATGTTTGAAATTGTGACGTCGCCCGCTATCAGATTTATGTTAAGAAAAAAGTTTAGCCGTCTCCTTTTTATCGCAGTCTTTTGTAGCTTCAATTTCTAACAAAATATTATTAACAATTTTTTTTCCTGCCACGAAAGAGTGTTGCTCAGGGCTGCCAACACAGAAAGTCAGAATTTCCCTATAGCGAACGCCTGAAATTTTCCTATATCTGCTGATATTTCCCGCGCTCCCCCAAAAAAACTACGTAAGACTAAATATTCAATTTTTTTTTATTGTATCACTTTTGTTTCTACGATGAGGGATATATTATGTGGCCTTTATGTCTCGCGTATGTTTTACAAAAATGAGTTTATCGGGCCAAAACCGTTGCTAAAGCAAATCTAGCGAGAGGAATGTTACCGCGTTAGATTTAAACTCACGAATGAGACCCTATCTTCGCCTGAGATGTACTGCACGCTATCAGAACATGATACTACTTAATAACTTCAGTAGCGCTTTTTATAATAGTCAGTTCAAAACAAAAAGGTGAAACAGAAGCGAGAGTTCTCAAACTCGAACACACGGAACACGACACGCAGCAACTAATGGCGTGTTCGTTCCACACGCACTGGCAGCGTTCGAGTGTCGCACGGAGAACTGGCCCCGAACGAACTTGCCAAATGCACTGAGTTCAGAAGACTGATGCTGGCGCCATCTATGCTGCAGAAATAGTACCGACTTCAAACCAAAACTAGCGCCTCTCTGTTCGATGTGATGGTTGGGAATGCAAGAGTGCAGTCGCTGCAACCTGCAGTTTTTGTTTGCGATGACTTCAAGCAACTCGGCTGTCGTAGAGGTATTTACAGACGACGTAAATTTCTGCAACCAGCTGACTACAAAGCAGCGGTGGTTTACAATGGAAAAACTGATGATGCTGTCCGCGCAGAAGCTTGATTCGTTTTAGCATGGTATTATGCGGGAATCACTGAAAGGGTACGGCTTAAAACTATTCTGTTGGAGTATCCAGCAAACCGTTTCGTGGGAGTTTCGATTTCGATCATAGTTACAGGCGGATGAGATTTTAGTCTTGGTGGGGGCGTCGAGAACGAGAGCTTTCTCAAACAAAATACGACGGGGCAAGATAGCCGACGTAGGTAAATGTTAAACATGATGATGTTGCTCAAGCCTCGGGTAAAGTCAATATGTTTAGCTTTCTCGGGAACCGCTGATGCGTTTGCTCTGAGCATTTATTTCTGTACAGCAACAGAAAGACTAAACACTTGCAAATAAAGCACGGGTTGTCAATTGCCTGCTTCATAAAATAGCAGACGCTCACAATTCAAGCTCGCGTTTAATTCTGTTGCTCGCTGGACACGATTTTTTTGTCAGAAATTCTACTTTTTTTCCTTTCGGTTCCGCTGTACGAATGACACACCGTAGCAGACGGACGTTCGTCGTCTGCTCGTCTCTGCACACTTATCGGGTCAAAAGACCCGTTAAGTGTGCACAGTCTGCGTGCCGGAAAACGAATAAATGTTGTGCCTTCGTACGAAGTACCATGAGCATGCGTACCGTGGGTATGCCTTTTTTTTATTTTGTGTTTTATTAAAAACTGCCGGTTTATTTTCATAGGTTGATGCTGTCCGTTTCTAAATTGAGAAGCAAACTAATGTCCGGAAAGCAGCGAAGAGTTAAAAAGAATCCCGCGTCGTTCCACTCACGGGCCTTGGTGGTCTTCCCGTCCACCGTCTGCGTGGTGGTGAAGGTGGCCGACGACGTGAGGTCGTGGGCCAGCAGCTGCCCGAAGTGCGTGAGCAGGTCCGTGTGGAAGGTGTACTCGGTGTCGCTCGTCTGCCACGAGCCCCCGGCCAGGGCCAGGGACACGAGGCGCGGGTTCGGCAGGGGACGGCCGTACTCTCCGCGACGCGGCTGGTGGAGCCCTGCGGCGATTCATCACTCACTGTTAGCAATTCGGACACCATGCACTTAGTCCCCCATCCCCTCTTTCACCTTCACAGTCCGGCTGCTAGGCCGCGATAATTTTCACCGCACATTAGAATAGGCAGGAACTCCCCGATCGTGGTCTCCTCTGCTGGATGGCGTCGCCTTCTTTGGAGTTGCTACTAGTCACTGGTGGCTTAATGAGGAACGTGAGGAGTGGCAAGTACCACCGAGCATCTTGTTATCCCTTCGCAGCCAATGAGACTGCGCCCTTTAGCCGAAAAGAACGCCAAAGACCGAATTACGAAGCAAGAAGCACAGGGGCGGATTTATGGGTCCGGCTTGGAACGGGGGAAGAGGGAAAGGGGGGCTGCAGGGAGATCTGACGTCACGGTCGGATGTGACGTCACGGGCGTCGCCAGTGGCGAGCATCTTATTATCGAATCGTAGCCAATGAGATTGCCTCATTAGCGGACAAGAACGCCAAAGAACGAATCATGAAACAAGAGGACTTGACGTAATAAGTAATCGGAAAGTTGAAATACCCACATGGTAGTTCGGACAGCTATAGCCACAAAAGTAGCGGTGAAAGCGCCAAAACCGGACAACATCGTGGAGACAATGTAAAGATGAATACAAGTAATACAATCTCCATAGTTACACCGATATCTAACCACGTATAATCTCCTTGCCTCCAGTGTGAGCTCTTCGCTTCACGCGCAACTGAGTTGCGGTGTTTGAACACACTCAGTCACTGTTATTTTTTCTTTTTTTTTTTCAGCGCAGCTCTTTGGCACTTGTTCCCGTGTTTTGCGGCGTCAGCGTCGCCGTCGGCGTAATCGGAGGAGGAGGAGTAGTGTCCTCCGTCCCCTCCCCTACTCTTCTTTTATAGAGGACCCTCCCTCCTCCTCCTCCTCCTCCTCCAAACCCTCCTCCTTCTCTGTATTCTCCCGTCCTCCTCCTTATATAAATAATATTATAATGAATAATTAATTTATATTATACACGCAGGAGTACGAGGTCCATATTTGTACATATAGATAATACTTCCTCAAATGCTTTAGCAGGGTATATCGCAAAATCAAAATACCTCAAGAGCTGCGCTCAAATTTCGCATTACAGAGATTTGTGAACGTCTTTCAGTTTTTAATTGGGATTTTGGCCATCACGCTTTCTCCTTTCCCCATTGAGGTTTCATTAATGAAGTGCAGAAGCACCACGTATCACACTCAATATTGTGTAACCAAGGGCGTTACTTTGCAGTGTTTATATTATTTCGCGCCCCGTTTTAGTTATCGTGAACAAGAACTAAAAGAGCATTAATGGAAGTACGTTTTCATTGCGCCAAAACGTCAGAACACAAAAAAGAAAGCTAACCAATAAATTATCATTCTTGCCATTACCACCTTTTGGCGCTGGTCTTTTACGCATGTTTTTCCCGCTCCTTTCACTCGTTCTTTACAAGGCGGTTTTATTTTGTAGGTCTGTAATATACTATCGTGGAAATAGCAGACGTGCTAGACAAACCTCTCGAAGTTAAGTGTTCTGCCATAGCCTCCGTTAAGTTGAAAATACAATTTGCAAGGCTCATTTTGATCAATGCAGACAGAATCTTAGCTCTGATTTTAATCTCGTTGAACCTAGATAACACCAGATTGTGCTTGTGAGAAAGAAAGAAAAAAGTTCCCCAGGGCAAGGTGGATTTTCGCCTACGTATCTTACAAGCCTCGCTGTTGTTTTATCTTATTTTTTTCCTATCCATACCACTATGTTAATAGCCAACTGGGTTCATTCAAAAGCGCAGTCCCATGATGCCTTTTGAAAGAAAATCCCGGACAAAATGAGTTGGCGACGCCGGCGGCAGAACCCTCACCGTCCGCGTAAGCCGGCTTCATCAGGCGTCCGAACGACTCCCCGGCCCTTCCCCAGCAGGGGGCGTGCAGGTTGTTGCAAGACCCGTCGTAGGTGCGGTAGCGCAGGTTCTTGTTGCAGCGCAAGGGCAGTCGACGGCGCTCCTCCTTGTCCAGCTTGTGTCCCTTGCCGGGGCCCGGGGCCCCTGCCGGTAGTGCATGGGGGCTTCTTGTCGCCTCCGCGCTCGGGGCCCGGGCGACGGGGTCCGCCGGCACGAGGGGCTCCCTTGGGAACCCTTGGCGGGTACACGGGCAGCAGCCGGGGAGCGGGCGGGGGCGGGGGGTGCACGGGCGGGGGCCGCAGAAGCGTCACGTAGGCCGGAGGGGCTCCGTGGTGAGGATGGCCATGAGGGGCGGCCGAACGCCCGTGGTGAGGGACAAGGGGGCCATGTCCGCCTGCGGGACCTCGTCGACTTCGTTGGAGTCACTGCGATGGACACGACCGGTGAGTGTTGTGGATCCGTGTCCCAGAGAAGAAATACCCGAGAAGACGCCTCGAACTTTGACGCGTTATTCACCGGCAAAATGTTTATGCATTTTGTTTGCCTTCGAAAGTGATCATCTCCGTGATACTGAGATTCGAATAAATCGATTTCGGTGAGTTTAATATTTTTATTGCATACCGCGTGATCCTGTTTAGCTGACGAATGAAAGTGGGACTGTGAACCAGTCAAGGAGCACACTTGCAGCTTGTATACTGACGCTTTTAATGCAATTTACACTGGCCTGCGAAAATTGGTTTCTCAACTTATCGCGCTGCAATTTACTACAGGGGCGCAAGCAGGTGGTGGAAGTTTACAGTTAAAAAACAATCAAGGAATAAACTTAAATTTCATTCAAGAAGAAAAAAAGACTGCTCTGGGCAATTTACGCCGGCACTTGGAGGACGATACACGTGTAGAGAGGCGTGCTGCCGACAGATGGCGTACGCCGCGCCGAGGAGCGCCGGCCGATTCGGGTTTTCTTGCCAGATCGTCTGCTACCAACCCGAATCGGCTGGCGCTCCTTTACTCCCTTACGCTCCCTCGACGCGCCGTACGCCATCTGTCGGCATCACTTTTCTCTACGCGTGCATCGTCTGCAAAATTGCTACGTAAATTGTTTTTTTTTTCTTTTTTTGATCGAGGTAAGTTGATTTTTTTACTGTAAACTCTCCACCGCATGCTTGCACCTTTGTAGTAAATCGCAGCGTGATACGTTGAGAAACTGATTTTGGCTAGCCGTATGAAGTGCCTTAAAGCGTTAGTTCACATGCTGTGTAAGTGTAGTCATGTTTTAAAAAAAATCATTTCAAATCGCGTTAAGGGAGTGCAAGCCCCTATGTTAGTCACGCAAATGACACGTTGTGACACAGTGCTGAGCCGCTCAGTGAAAGAACTAAACTTTAAGGCTTACTTCATGAGCCTGGAAAAGAAAGTAAAAGTGCTAATCACAACGTAATACTCGTTCTAACATGCAGTACATCCCCGGAACATCTCGCTCTTCGTTTTCTTTTATCGTCTAGCACTACCAACTGTGCAGTAAATAATTTATATATTTTTGTGAAGTTTAAATGAATTCATTGAACTCATAAATTTACACCCGCCCACTGTTGCAAGTTCTATTGCAAAATCTACAATTTCGAGTACTTTTTCGGAGAGTGGGCGCCAGTTACCTCTCGTCTTCGGCGGAAAGCTCCCCATGCTTCTCAAGTTCTGATTCTTTGCTTCTGTTGGTATTCTCAGCAGATACAGCCGATTGCAATGTCGTTTCTTTAGTTGAGTGTTGAATGCCCTGTATATTGTCCGGTACAGCACTCGCCACATCTTTCAGCACCGGATTCTCCGACTTATCAGGACCAGTCTCACCTGTTCAGGAAAGAACGCAAAAAGAGATAATTATTATACAGCTACTGTAAGAAGTTGGGGGCATGGGACAGTTTTCACACAATAATTTTTTGTGTCGATTAATGGTGACATATAAACAAGCTTAATTGTGCTTAATGTAGCGTGAAATACCCTTCCCATGAGCTGCGCAGCAATTTGTCTTAACTATACTAGAAACGTTAATAAAAAAAGAAATTGAAATAACAAAAATGTGTCCCATTCCACCCTCCCCCACGGAGGATTGGGACACATTCAAGATTTCGATAAAAATTTTACTAGTGAATAATATAGACAGACGGGTCTTCATCATACATGAAGCCAAATTGAAGTCGTCTGTTTTCCTCCGATTCTTTGTGGTTTTGAACCGGGGATTAATAGTGCCGTAACATTTTACACAAAGCAAATAACTGATGTCCGATATGAAATATTGTCATGAATGACAAGGTGAAACAAAGGATAACGGGTGAAACTGAACGTTCAATAATACGAACTTGTGCCCAAAAATAAAAAGGGAACAGAAGAAAGCAGAGCGTCGCGGGCGTCGAAGTCGGCGTGACAGCAGAGTCGAACGCTGGGGCGATACTAACTCCGGCTGCCCACGCGGAGCCCCTTTTGTACACGCGTGGGCTTCTGGAACAATCGGCGTAGAAGGTTCTGCGTGTAGGACATTCTAACCTAGAATCAACACGGTTCTCGAATTTACCAGAACATTACATTAGAGTCAACAAAAATGCGTACCCGCAGCAAGGGATCGAACCCTGGCTTTCCGCGTGGAAGGCACCTACTTAGTCACCTGCCTACTTAGTCAGCTGCGCTCGCGGCAATATAAACTATAATTAGATGTTCACAGAAGATTAGAAAACAGATTGAACAAAACAATTCATACAGAGATAGGACATGCACATACTGTGAACATGTAACAACCAGCTCACCTCACACCAATAAAATTAGATGATTCACCATTATTACAGGTTAACTTGAGTATTCCTCTATCCCTCAGGGCACCAGTCATTATTCGCAACTCCAACGCCCTATGGTGGCGGGGCGGTAGTTCCAAGATGGCGGAAGAGACGGGGATAGATTCTCCAGGATACCCCGTGCGCCTGCTCGCTGGCGCTGTTCAGCGCGCTAAAAATGGTTTATTTGTCTACAAATTCAAAGCGGTTAGGGAGGGATCATATTACAGGTGACAGATATGTTGATGCACGTTAGGGAAACGAGCATGCTGTTATTTAGAAGTTGCAGAAACCTCGAATTGCGAAGCTTTGTGGTGAGCGAGCGCGTTTTAGGCACCGGCCACGTTACTGTTTGTGGCAGAATATTTTTGAGGGTGATGAAGATATGTTTGCCCTTTGCCTAGACATTAGTGCTCTAAAAAGAGTGCCGCGAAAGGTGACCGTCAAGCTTCGGAAGGGCAGCGTTCACAGTATTGGTGTCTTCGCGTCACAGGATCACAACTCGCTGCTCACCGTCTCGGTTTTAGTGTATCGCAACACTTGACCAAACTGCTCTATGGTTATTGATAGGAAGTTTGTTACCGCAGGCTACCGTGCGGTGTAGCATTGCAACCGGAAGCTCGCGCTGCGCCTTTGAAGCACAATTTTCTGTGCGCGCCAAAAGCGTTGCCGTGCTCATCACTAAAAAAAATGTTGTATTCCTTACACTCCTTGTCACATATACGACACTCCAAAACTTCAGTTCGCCGTGCAGCCCACTGACATGAAACTGACGGCCCCAACTTTTATGGAGAGGCTTGATGACGGCGCAATATAAGATATTAAACAGCTAAAGTACGCATCAAAGAGTACAGAAAAAAAAAAAACACCGAGGTTTTGCAGCAAAGCAAAAAAAAAAAACGATTACTTTTTTTTTACAGTCATTTACACTTACTTAAGCTATTTTAATAAGTTGCACAACTCGGCTATCGAGCCGCTCGTGAAAGTTGGTAGCGCCGGTTAAACGTCAGTGCGCTGTACGTCCAACTGAAGTTTAGGGGTGTCGTACGCTATGAAAAAACTGCCTATTAACATAATCGGCGTGTTTGAGGGTTTTATTTATTGCTCTATCAAAAATAAATATTTTAATATACCGTACATTTTTTGTACCATGTTATTTGCAACATTGCGGTCCGTCTGGCCAAAACTGCGCGTTCTAAGCTCTCGTCACGAACGGCTGGCTAACACAGACGTTCTTAAAATGCTTCGAGCATTTCTTTATTTGCTTTGTAATTACCTGAAAGCAAGTACGGGTATTCTGTATTTTTAAAGTGCTTGGAATAAATGGTCATGTTTCTTGTAACGCCTTAAAACGCGAACCCATTCCCGATTTGTATTGCTCGACATACCGTTGCGCGACGAGTTTTCTTCCTACTTATGGCAAAGAATAGACTGTTCGTAGACAGTACTATAGAGTTCTTCATTATTAGCGGGAGCGTTTTCCGTCACGTTGAGCACAGATTGAGCTGGCGGCCATGCACAAGATCATAAATCCGCAGCGTATGCGATACACGAAAGGTCCCTAATGAAATTAGACATCCGGGTCCTTCGTGCAAGGCTGTTACAAGGCGGAGCGCAAGAATTCCTTTTTTAACGCGCTCACTTTTTTCGTTAAAACGGCTTCACGCATCAAGACCGACAGTCCCTGCCACCGTTTCCGCGCCGCCGCCGCCGCTGCCGTCCCCGCTCCTCTGGTTCTCCGTTCGCCCGCGGGAGGGCGAGCGGCGCGCTGGAGTTGCGAATAAAAGAAAACCTGAGGCACTGTCCCGATCCCCACCATCTCATTGTCCCATTCCTCCCAAACTGAATTGCACATGGTAAGTTGCCAATTGTGGCAACACGTGAGATGTTAAGCTTAAAATAGCGGTGGTTACAAGCAACCCATTAGCACATATTTTCAAGGTTAGTTTACTACAGCCGTTGGCAAAACCGTTTTCGTTTAAGAAGCGAGCAAAACAAATTTGTGCTACTTACTTTTGAGTGCTGAAGTGGCAAGCACTGACTCAGATCGTGTACACCTCGCCAAGCAGACACGTCACTACAGTCAAATGTACCGCTACCACGGCCTCATCGATATAACAGTTCTTTTTGGAACTATTTACTGAAGAAGTGTATCCCACTGTCCCATTCCTCCCCCTCCCCCCCCCCAAATGGTGTGCCTCAAAAACGACACCGCTATTTTAATTACAGATACTTGTTTGTTTGTTTTTTCGGCACTTCGGGTTTGCTTTTTAAGGAATTATGTTGATATGCTTGGGATTCAAAGCGATAAAGATTTTTATTGCATTGACACCGCGTTAATAAACCTTGGCTTTCGGTCTGGGGCTTCGCTTTTATACGGTGCAAGCGTAGTCATGACATGGCCAGGTCATCTGCATACTCGTTAAAAATAGATACCTTGGTACACTCTCTAGACATACATTTGCATACCCAACACGAGGTCGCCCACAACCCTCCGTGGAACTTGTATCTACGTAACATTCGCCCGCCACATTACCGCTGAAAAGCTACGATATATTTTCTCCTACCATCGTCCTATAATCAATTGCGTATACCCATCAACGAGTTTCGTCTTCGAAGATAAAATTAAACTCTCGTTTCGATATGCAGTTGTTTTGATTTCCTGTGTGACTTGTGATGAAATACGCTTGTGTTGTGTCTTGACCAGCGGCGTAGACTTTCCATTTCCCGGGGGGGGGGGGGGGCAGGCTGCGAAGTTCTCCGGGGGGGGGGGGGGTGCTTTTCCGCGCAATTTGTTTTACACCGGCAATTATCAGTAGTTTATTTTAGGGGGTACATTTTACAGCGTCTGTATATCGCCTTGTGTCCGTCGCTGTGTGTTGATGTCAATCACCGTGCAAGCGTAGCCGTGTGTTTATCGCCGGTACTACGGCGCATGCGCCGGCGAGCACAAATCTGCAAAACAAAATGCTTGTGCCAGCTGTGAAGTTGTGGGGGTAGAACCCAGGCCCCTGTGCTTCTAAAGCAGGAATTCCACTCAGCCACGATAAAGCCTGCGGCTGCAGAATATCAGGTCAAACGCTCATTAACAAGACAAGCAAGGATCATGGCCCGGGGGGGGGGAGCACGAGCCTGGATGCCCCCCCCCCCCCGTAGTCTACGCCTATAGTCTTGACATTTGTTTCGGTCAGTTTCTTAAGTGTCACTTAGTTGTATGAGTTTACCTCACGTTCAAATATTCGTTTCGTGCAGTTGATACTGTGGCTAACAAATAAATATGTTCTATTTGATACTTGGGTTTTATTCCCTAAATTCGGTTACTTCAAATTAAATCCTTAATTTCTTATACATGCTTTTATTTCTCTAGACTGGGCACGCAGACATCGTTACGCCTAAAACTTACAGCCGTGTCGCATACACAGCCTACCCGTATTTTCGACGTAGAACAACGTCGTTCTCCGCGCTTGGAAGTGGGTGCAAAGTTGGGAGATCGATGTCACGAAAACTTTGTCAGGGAAGTGACGTCACACATGTTACACTGGAGCGCCGACCGATTTGCGTCGCCGCGCTTCCTGACGGCGCGCCGTGCCTGCTGCCGAGAACCGGGCAGTGGGCGCGCGCGTACTTTTATTGCGGTAGCATTCTTTAGCTACCCCCTCCCAGCGGATTTCTTGTACTCTCGGGCCTCCTAACGCGCAGTAGGTTTGCGCAGTAGACCATTTCAGCTCACATTTTCACAATCCTTCACATTCGCACCCTCTTTGAATGACCTGACGACCTTGACGTCGTCCTAGAGGTCGTCCTTGAGATCGTCCAAAACGTCGGTTTGGACGACGTACTTCATAACGTCGTCAAAACCGACGTCTAGGACGACCTCAAGGACAACGTCGAGGACTTCGGTACTTTAGGACGTCCTTGAGGTAGTCCTAAAGGTCGTCCTAGAGATCGTCTTTGAGGGCGTCCTAGAGGTCGTCTTCGACGTCGTCGTCCTTAAAGCCCTAAAGGTCGTCCTAGGCGTCGCCTTTGACATTGTCCTCTAGGACGTCATCCTCGACGCCGTCCTTGAGGTCGTCCTGGAGGTCGTTCTTAAGATCGCCCTAGACGTCGCCCTTGAGGTCGTTCTAGAGGTCGTCTTTGAGGGCGTCCTAGAGGTCGTCCTTGAGTTTGTCCTAGACGTTGTCCTGGAGGTTGTCCTTCACGAATGCTATCGCAATTCATAGACAACCAACAAAGCGGTTTCTGCGGCACTTTCTTATCTACTGGCTCGCTCGTTTGCTCGCTTCAACGCGACGCGCTCCTGTCTGATTGAATCGGCGATAGACTACGCTCCCGCAGCCGTGATTCCACAATCTTTGCTCAACGCTCTGGACAGCGGCCGAGGGGCCCAGTTCACGTTCTCTGCGACACTGCGACACGCGACTCTCAAGCGCGGCTCGGTGAAGCTTTAACACCCCCCTCACCCCTTCCTTCTCATTTCTTGTGCCACCCACACGTAGTTCTATACGGAAATTTATGCTGCAGAGTACACCTATGCAACGACCAAGTTTTCACTTTATTTTTATGCTTGGTTTTGTACACAGAATAAGTAACGTTTTGAGCAACGAATCACTATATGGAGTTAAAACTTGAAAGTCCCTTTGAGAGAAACCCTCCAAGTCAGTGAACGCTTCATCAGTGCCTAGCAGGTTTGCGAATATAGGGCGCCATCTGTGAATGTCAGTGTTAACCAGACTAGTCTTCGCAAATCCCCGCAAACTCGTTATACCAGAGAGCCAGAGAATACAGCGACTGATATGTCGGGGCGATGTCCTTGGCGCTTAGTGTTATCGACCTGGAGACGCTGGCTGTAGTCCAAACGTGTTTGCCACTGGAGGAAGTATTTTCCCCACAATCTCGATCTGCAGTCATCAGCGACATGTGGATAAAAGCAAACCGAACAAAGTTTCCTCCCAATTAAAGTGAAAAGCACTTTGAAAGTTCCAGCTCCAGCCACCCAAGCGTCCGAGCTAGGTGTGCTCTAAACGTGGCCACGAATAAAGCTGACGTTCGCGATTGAACGAAGAACTATCTCTCCAGCCAGCGATGTAAAATCTCATACCACACAAACACACTGCCGACGCCCTTTTGCTCCCCGAGCGCCCGTTTCGATCCCGTGCACATTGACATTGCGGACTCTCTGCCTACATCTCAAGCTGTTACCAACAATTCGCACAGCTTCGACCAGAAAGAGCACACCTTCCAGACATTAAGGCAAAACAGTCGAGGCTACTCTCGTTGACGTGGGGATCAGTAGCTTTGGACGTCCATTTATTATACATTAAACAAAAATCGACACTCTCAAACTGCGTTATTCACCTACTTAACTCGTTTACTAGGTACTCGCCATCTTCGTACAATGACCTACCACCCTTCTGCATTTAGCGCGGTGAAACGGCTTCAACTGCAGCCGAAAAACCTTAAAAGTAATAGGGAGAACGACTTGACTTGGACAATTTAAGGTTCTTATATTTTCCCACCTTTTGTCGCCGTCACCTTAGGCCTGCAGTGTTATTGTTATCATCCTCAGCACGTCCACGTCTTATAAAGATCTGGATGACCATCGTACCGGCGTGCGATCGTGTATCACTACTGCGCATAGTGCCCATTAAAGAACCCAGGTACCGGTTGTATTGCACTTGCTAAATTTCTCATCTATAGTTGAGACACCATTCGCCAGTTGAGGCTGACTATAACTTCCGGCTGTATAAACATACACACACCATTATTATTACACCTTGTAAATTACTCGGCCTTCATATTGCAGGCGATTTGACATGGATCCCTCACATGAGATATATATTCGGTAAGGCAGACGTCACATTTGATTTTCTGCAACGAATTTTGAAACTAGCCCTCCTAACATTACCGAAAGTACAAGAATACAGATATGCGCGCAAAAAAACTTAAAATATTTTTTTGTTTTTACACTGACAACCAAGAACACACAACTAAGAAATAAAGTCCGTGCAAAGAGCAATAAAGTGACACCAAAAGTACGTTTAAAAAAAGAGAAGCATTATAAAAATCAGTTCGCTTTCTTGAGAAAAAAATTAGAAGAAGACATGGAACCTAGTTAACCAATTAATTAAGAAAAAAACTAAAAATAGTGTGAATGAAACAATTCAGAAAAATGTTCCTAGGTCAAGTTCGCATGCAGGGTTATCAGAATTTTTCCAAAAATGATTTGCTGATTCTGTAAACAGTATAAAAAATAACATTTCACTAAATGGTCCTGTCACTCTACAGGTAAGCTGCTCTAATTCGGCATACTTACCTCAAATCACGAAAACTGACCTTTTGAGGATTATAAATTATATTCCGATAACTAAATTACCGGGATTTGATAACATTAGACTACGATATATTCGCTGTAAATTTGATAAACTGAAGGACGTTTTACTGAAAATAATTAATGACATCTTTCATACTGGAAATAATCCTAAGGGCTTGAAGAGACAACTCCACTGCATAAAAAGGTTATAAAAACACGAATTAGAAAGCTGCAGACACAATTTATATTCTACGTGTTTTTAGCTCACATAATCAAATTCTCAGTGCAAATTACAATAACCAGTTTTTGTGATACATTTACTGTATTTACCAGTGCGCAATATGGTGTTTGACAGCAAAGAAGTACCATCACACTTCTAGAGTACTTTTCTGTGCGTTAACGAAGCACCAGACAACAATAAGATAGCCCTAGCTCTTTTTATAGGCCTATCGAAGGCTTTCGGTACCATTGAATATTCTTTGTTACTTGAAAACTTTTACAGATCATCTGTCAGTGGATAGTTTTATAACTTTTTCAGAACTACTTTACCGACAGACTGCAAATGGTTAAAAACATTAATAATATAAGCAGTTCAGCGAATGTGGCGTGCCGCAAGGCAGAACTCTGGGGCAAAGTTTATTTATTGTTTACACAAATGATTTAGGTATTTTGCCGCTGAAGGCTAAGCTATTTCAGTACATGCTCATGAAACGGTGCTAGATTTACACACTGAAAACTATGATGATGCTGTTTCAGTGTTTCAAAGAGATATATATACACTAATATGTTGGTTTAATTAAAATGTCATTTTAGGAAATGTGTTTCAAGCTAAGCTACTGTGTTTCCGAAATGCTCACAAATGCGCTGCATTGCCGCCAAGAATTTTATTTCATTCGACTCCGTATAACAATTGTGATTGCAAACCACTGCCACATGATAATTTTGTAAATTATCTAGGGTTATACTTTGAATAACACCTATTATGGAATCAATATGTGAAATTTGTGACTAAAAGACTGCTTCCGTTTCAGCATATTAGTACAAGATCAGAAGTTTTCGCAGTGCAAAGATAAAACGACGGCTTTATTGACTTTGTTCTAACAGACGCTGTGGTGTCTGAGTGCACTGATACAACAAATGTTTGTGGTATGAGTACACTCAAAATTTATCGAAGAACTCAATACACAAGAGCCAAGTTTAAGTAAACACTGTATTTTGTGTTCGAATAAACTTTGAAGTTGCATTTTGAGCTGGTGTCCTTTTTGTATTATTTTCGTACTGTCTTTTCTGTGTTTCTTCGAGTGTAATCTAGGCATGCTTCTTTTTAAAACAAGTTTTTTTTGCACCTGCCGATTGGTACATCACTAATAAAGAATACTGCATCTAAAAAGGAAACTTGCTATCTTAAGTTGGTCTATTACCGGCGCTAAAAAAATTTGCAACAGGGCAGATGTTGCTTTGCAAGCGACGTGGCTCTTTTCTTTTTCCGTAGATATCACTCATGCCTTTATGCTAGTCTTTCGCTTTTTTTTTCTGGTAGAAAAAACTTTTGCGTTGTTTTTTTCATGATCTAACCCCGGGATAGTCTCAACACCTATCCCTTCCGGTCACTAAGTGAATAATCGAGGGTGTCTTAAATCAGACACCCCACCCATCCCACAATCGGCCAACGGTGCATTGAAGGCGTAGTCCACTCGGATTTAATATTTGCAACATCTGGAACGTCTAGCTTGACGCGCGTAGTAGCAGAGCTGGGCCGGCACTTCTAATACATGGTCCAGCTCGCTCTGTCTACATTAAGACACCACAAATGGTACAAAGAGTGAATGAAAGTCCCTCTTCTTCCTGCGGTTAGGATGATGTTTTTTATCAAACTCACCGGCAAGGTTGCCAACGCTTTCCAAGTCTTTACTGGCCGTGATGTCTGCAGACACACCAACCAGGAAGGCCAGAACGCCCAGCAACAATGTGTCCGGTATTCTGGAAAGAAACGGTGTGGTTCGTAATCTAACATTTTTCTAATAATGCCGAACTGTGGATTATGAGAGGAGGGCCCTACCGCACTGTGGGGCGCTGCATACTTGCCACAATTCTTGACCAAGTCTATAGATTTATTTGATGATTTATAAAGTTTTAATTTCAACAAAAACACTCGGTATCACCAACTTCTGCTTTTTCATTCACTAATTTATCCTCCATCTCTTGCCCACAGAAAAAAAAAAACATTTTGACCTCGTCACGCTTGCCTCCACCATTCCTTCATTCATTCATTTTTAGTCACTTCCTTACTTCTTTATTTATTCGTTTATCTATGCAATACTTAGGGCAATATTGTAGGAGGTACACATTACAAAAAAGATAATATAGAATACGTGAAACTTATCGAACATTAGGTGGAGCACTGGAATTCACATCAAAACAAAATAAGTAACATGAAGGTGAGAATGGCAATACAGTACTCTGTAAGAACAGTAAAAATAAGATTGAAGTCGACAATCATAGTAGTAAGCGCAGGAATTATTTTAAAGTCAATTTGGTGGCGTTGAAAGAAAAGAGGTGGAAGGTGTAGAGCAGGCACGTATCAGGGGGAGGCCCATGGGGCCCGGGCCCCCCCCCCCCCCCGAAATCTTCCAGTTTGCTGGGGCCTCCTCTCCCCCTCCCCTCATACAGCATTTTGTCATGGGCGGGCCCCCCCCCCCCCCCGAAACAAAATCCTGGCTACGTGCCTGGTGTAGAGACAATTTGAGCTGGAAAATTGTTTTAATCATGCAAAAAGCATACTTAAATGTGTTCATTTTGCGTTTGTGCTCACGGACTTTCAGGTAGCAGACTGTAAGGGGGATGTTGAATATTTTATGCATGGCTGGTTGATTGTAAAAACACTGTTAAATTAATTAGAAAACAAGGAGACTAAGGTACGCATTTTCGCCTTTCTGTCAGCAACAGGCGTACCTATTTATTACGCACATAAGAAGAGCGTCTAGTGAAGCAATAATTGCCTGGTACAAAACGGCCTCCGCGGTTCTGAAAGCGTTCGAGCGCATATATATATACTTGAATTTAATGTACGCGGTGAGTAATATAATTTGCAGTATTTTTAAATACGATAGCAACCCCCCCCCCCCCCGTGAAAGTTAGCCTCTGTAACACAAAACAAACGCACAAGCTCGCAAGTGGAAATGTTGAGAGGAAAACAACAAAAAAGCTGGAGAGGTTTCTCAGGAAGAATCGATCCCAGGGCGCCGAGACTATGAACCCAACGCCCAGCCACTGCGCCAACGGGACTTTTTTTTCTTTCTTACAGAAACATTTATGTCATTCTAAAAGCGCTTTACAGCTCTTTTGCACAGCGTATTAAAAATCACGCATTTCGAAGAGTAATTTTAAAATACTAGTCCACTCCGGTTCAGGTTCACAGTTCAAATACACTCTCTGTACTTGTTTTACAAGGTTGAAAAAATATATCCGCACGTCTTTTGCACCGAGGTCACCATGTCGAACAGCCATACGTGATCTTCAAATGCTGCACAAAGCTAACAACATAATCATGTCACAAGGAACTTCATTATCATTATCCACACTAAGGAAACGTATCCCTGTTGGGGTTACAGCTAGTTCTTTCTTTAAAGTGCGCTGGAGGACATCCCAGAAAAATACCGCGTCCCAACAAAAAATAAACACATGCTCAACAGTCTCAAGTTTTTTACATAGAAAGCAATTTTTTTTATTACCAGGATTTTTTTATTTACGAAAGATGCACTTTTAAATACACTTTCAAAAACGGGTAAGCTGGATTACGCGTGACGCAGGATGACTAAAAGGATCTTAATATGACAAGTCCATCTAGGACCGGCAACCACTCTGGGCCATTCCCCAAAACCTTTAACAGTACTTCTCTAATATGACTACTGCTCTGAGAACAATAATGGCACACAGGACGTGCGCCTAAATCGGTATTCCGAACTGCCATCCGGCTCGTCCACATAATGCGTACGCCAACGACCATAAGTAAATCATACGGCACAGGGTCGGTCGGGGCAACAAGCAGGAAACATCTCACGTGTGCGTTTAACGGGATACTACAACGAAATTTCGGTGCTTATTTTATGGTTTATATGTGTTCAAAGGAGCAGTTTCACATCGGACAAACCACTATCTTGTTAAAAAAGACACGAAAATGAATTTTAAAACGAATTAAACGATTAGCAAAGAGCACATGGTGGTTGTCGCTAACGCCTCGTTTGTAATGCTCATCTAGGAACCTTGGCAGATAGTGACGACGTTTGTCTCGCCTCCGGCCACGACGAGTGAAGAGGGGAAGGAGGAATTCCCCTCTTCCCGAGAATCCCTTTTGTGCGTCGCAGAAGTCGCTATTGTCCCCCGACAAGATTATAGAAGATTAACCCGTCACTCAAAATTCGTAAAAAAGCAGCCGCTTCGGTGGCTGGAACGACTAGACCCTTCCTCTCTAAGTCAGCCTCGCCGTAGCTTTGCTCTGTCCCGAGACGAACTACGTCACGATTGCGTTGAATGTCATGTGCCCTCCTCTGGCTGTTCTCCGAGCGCTTGCCAGAGCGGGCCGTTTATAACGAAAAATACAGCCATCAGGCTCAAAATACAAACGTGCCATTGTCATTTATGGATATTGTGGATCATATTCAACCTATTTTTGAACACGACGGGTATATTTCAAATTTCGTTGAAGTATTAAAGGGACACTGACGGGGTATTTAGGCTTGCTGAGGTTTTTATTTGAACATGACCTATACCAGGCACGTAGCCAGGATTTTGTTTCGAGGGGGGGGGGGGGAGGGGGGGGGCGCCTATGACAAAATGCTGTATGATGGGGAGGGGGAGAGGAGGTCCCAGCAAAATGATTAAAAATAATATCAAATTTGATGTCCTTGAGGAAGTGCGGGATGTGGAAGCATTATTGGATCAAGATAAAATTGAATAATCATACAGTTTATATTGGTCGCGTGTACAGAGCCCCAAATTCGCCAATTGAAATGATGTTAAAACTAAGAGGCTATATGGATTCAAATTTGCGTAACGGAGACAACATATTGTTACTGGGAGATCTTAATTTACCTGAGATTGACTGGTCATCATATTCTCCTGGAACGGCGGAAGTAGCTAGTTGCGATCAATTATTAGAACTTGTATTTTGCTATAACTTATCCCAGGTGGTAACAGATTACACTAGAGTATGTTCAACATCGTCAACAATTTTAGATCTGGTTTTGGTTTCCGAGAGTTTAAAACCATCTTTTTCGAAATGTGAAACCGAAGAAGGCCTATCTGATCATAGGTTGGTACTCGTCTCATTGAATGTTACCCCAGAAAAATCGCACAGTCATTCACGAAAGATGTTTTTGGATTTTAGAAGTGCTGATGATGTAAGCGTACTTGATTGCCTTGATCAATCGTTTGATGATTTTATGTTTCTTTACCAATCAAATGCTAGCCCAGACACGTTATGGGACTATATTTCAAGCATGACTTTACGGTGTATTGAGCGATTTATACCAAAGCGCCATAAAAAAATTAGGAACATAAATCCTTGGATTACAAGGGAAATAATTCATGCAAAACGACAACTGAAGCGGAAACGAGCGAGTTCGCATGGTACAGGTGTAGAAAATAAAACTTGCATTCAGCGATTGAGTCGGGAGCTGAGGCGTCTAGTTAGAGAGTCTAAAGAAAGGTTTTATAATATAACACTTAAAAATTCCTTAGCGAGGCACCTAAGAAGTTCGGACGGTACGTCAACCCTTCGGCTAAGTCCCAGCAGCGTGACTCTGACCCAAAAAATGAAAAGCAGAGCGTTGAAAATTTTAGAACTTTTTTCATCCGTCTTTACCAACGACGATGGAAATTTGCCAAGCTTTAGTGATTCATTTAACAATCCTCCCATCAATGATTTAGATATAAGTGAGCAAGGAGTTTTTAACCTTCTACTTAACATCGACACAAAAAAGAGCCCAGGTCCAGACGAAATTCCAAATGAATTTTTAAAAGGTTTGCTGAGTGGGTTTCTAAATACCTTACTATCATCTTTAGATTGTCTATGAGTAGCGGTTCTTTTCCCAGCGCGTGGAAAATAGCAAAAATTATACCCGTCCACAAGAGTGGTAGTGTTAATGACGCCTGAAACTTTCGCCCCATTTCCCTTACTAGTACATGCTCTAAGCTTCTTGAGCATATCATATCTAAACATCTACTGGCTTACCTTGAAAATTATGACATATTATTTAAATCACAGCATGGTTTCCGCAGAGGTCTTTCCACAACTACCCAGCTCATAGAAACTGTTCATGATCTCTCTAAAAGGATAAACTGTCGTGGTCAGACTGATATAGTATTTCTGGATTTCGCAAAGGCGTTTGACAAAGTATCTCACCCAAAATTGTTATTGAAAATCAGTGCTGTCTTTAAAAATCCAGCCATCACGAAGTGGGTTTTCTCTTATCTTTCATCACGGAAACAGTATGTTAAAGTTGGGGGAAGCAAATCCACTATGTCCCCAGTTGTTTCAGGCGTACCCCAGGGCAGTGTCTTGGGACCTCTTTTATTTTTGATTTTTATTAACGATCTGCGCAATGACATCTCAGTTCCAATCAGACTATTCGCCGACGATTGTGTGATTTACAATAAAATTGAAACATCAGACGATCAAATCAAATTAAACTGTAACTTAGAAAAAATTAAGAAGTGGTGTAACAATTGGCATTACTATGTGTGCTAAACCCTGAAAAATCAGTCTTCATGTCTATTACCAGAAAAAAAATGTTTTGGCTTATAATTATTGCATTGCGGGCGCTGAGCTTGAGAGAGTAAAAGAACATAAATACTTAGGCTTAATATTTACTCCTGATCTGAAATGGAACACTCACATTAATAACGTATGCATCAAAGCTAATAAAGCACTGTGGTGCCTTCGACGAAACCTCGCTATTGCAACTCCTGAAATAAAAATCTTGGCTTATATGACACTGGTAAGACCCGTCATCGAGTATTCTAAAATTGTATGGGACCCATATACCGTTACAAATTGCAATAAGCTGGAGAAAATTCAGCGACTCGCATCCAGGTTTATTTTTAATAAATACAGCCACGTTCATTCCCCCACAAAACTATGTGAACTTGCCAATCTTCCTACATTTGAATCAAGAACGAAATATGAAAGGTTAAAGTTTCTTTTTCAGATTATTCATAATTGCGTAAAGATAAAGAAATCTGAGTACTTTGAAATTCGCTCCACCGAATCCTCAAGACATCGTCATAGCATGTACATTCCTAATCCATCTGTTAAAAACGATTGCTTTAAGTACAGTTTTTTTCCGAGGGCTATCAAAGATTGGAATATGTTACCTGATTCCGCTGTGTCATCTATGTCGCTAAATGAATTTCTGGAGCGTATCACTGATATTGTTGTATGTGCTACAAATTAAAACTCTATTGCTTGTGTAAAGAAATGTTTCAAAACTACGAAGTGATCTGTTTCGTAAACTGCCGAAATTACGAAGCATCTCAATATACTTGTAAGCTTTGTGTATGCTTGCATGTAAGCGTACATGTTTGTTTGTTGTTGTCTTTTGTTTTCCACCCCTGTAATAGCCCTGTGCAAGGGCTGACAGTATCAATAAATGAATGAAATGAATGAAATGAATGAAAGATTTCGGGGGGGGGGGGCGGGGCGGCCGCATGGGCTTCCCCCTGGCTACGTGCCTGACCTATACGAGCCCAACTACCCAGAGCACAATTTGCAGCTGGAAATTCGTTTTCTTTCCGCCCGAAAACAGCCGGTCGAGAATTGGTCGGTTTCAGTAGCTCTCAGACTCTTTCTTATGGTCACGTGGCGTTCAAATTATGTGCACCAAATATATCAAAGGTCGTGGGTCATCTAAGGCACACATTCATTATTAAAAATAGAAAAGAATATGAACCCCATGTTTGTGGCCCGCACAAAACCTGCAAATGCGTTGGTAAAAAAGTGTTGCACAGATCACAGGAAGTACATGTGCCTGTCATTCTCAATATGGCGACGTACCGCGGGCTGGACGACGCGATGGCCGCGCACGACGAACCGACGTGGCGACGGACGTGGGGCCACTACTTCGGAACTGTCGTTTGGGCTACCGGACAGTCGATCTTCACGCGCAGAGCATCGAGCGCAAGGGATATAAGTGCGAAACAATCGCAAAACAAAGGGTGCCGGCAAGGGTGGAGCGTTGGGCGAGTTGGAGATTCATAATGGATGAAAGCGCAATAGGACAACGGATAGAAAGGAAGACACAGACGCAGCACTGTCTGTGACTTCCTTTCTGTCCGTTGTCCTGTTGCGGTTTTTAACCATTATGGTGCAGGCAACTTCCACGTCGTCGCCGCCGTCGTCTGCTTCACGCACCAAAAAAGCTGAGAGAAAAAAAAATTAAAAACGGGATCGGGTGTAGACACGTGACTTCCGGCATCTCTCTCCTCCTCCACATTTCCCCCTCCTCCTCGGTACACATCTCTATCAGCCCCGAGCGGGACCGACTGGAGCGCTGCGATCGCTCGGTGATGACGTAGTGACCAGTATCACGTGACGAGGCCAGGTATTTTCTCCGTTTTGCTTTGGCTGTGTGATTTAGCGCGTAGCAGCATGAAGTGTTCACTAGGTGTATTTTGTTTTTGCTATCACGCAAAACGTGCGTGAGACGAAACCTAAAAACAAATCTGAATACGCTAAGCGATACGATCGGAAGTTGTGTGTAAGTTACGATGAAATCCTACGATACCTTCATGGCTGCCAACACCGGTCGGATACCTCGTCGTGTTGGATACCAACGAGCACACTTCTACGTGCTCTTAGCGCGCTTACCGATTTCAAGCAGCAAAAGAAAAAGCAATGCGCACTCGAAACCACAATGTTCGATGAAGGCAGCTCGATCCACGGATTCCGGAAACGACGACAACCCCATCGACTTAAGCGTCGCTAGGTGCCCATGACCGGCTGCCTTGTTGAATGGAAAATGTTTGCAGGACCCTTTCCTATTTCTTTTTAAAACGGACCCCTTCCGAGTTTGATTCTTGACTTAGAATTGCCAGTTAGAAGGTGACCATTATTTATTCGGTGTCCTTTCAGCATTTCTGCACCGGTGCGGGAGCTTCAGGTGAATCGAACGAAGCTATTGTAGACTGGACCAACATTTTCTTTGCGCGACGAACTACATCCTGTCCTGGCAATGCACTGCAAACAGCTCGATACAAAGGGGTTGGGAAACATGTTTCTATTAAATCTTTTGTAAGACGATTTCGGGAAACAGCACTCAGACATCCTAAAGAGAACCCAACGGTGAAGAAAAGTTAAGCAACGACAACTTCCTTCAAATAAGCACTCAGTGGCCTCGTAGCACCGTCGCTAGGTGCAACAAAACTGGGCAAAATCAAAGGTACTATACGTGTCGTTAAGTTCGCACATTTTGCGCGTTGAACAACTATATGGAATGCCCACTCTACTTTTGAATCAACACAAAAAGGTGGCCTCGCGAGATCTTTTTTGTTACAAGGACACCGCTATCTTAAAGAGCGGAACATACGTCATGTGGGAATTTCTGAAAAAGTCTTTCCGAAATTCAGTCTGGCCACTTTGATCACTATCATCATCTGTGGAACGGCATCTGTGCCATACCAATGGCGGCCTTCTAGTGACTGATAAAGGAAGACGTTGAGGAGAGAGAGAATCAGCATTTATTGAAAAGAAGACAGCGAATGGCTGATTCTCTCCTCTCCTCAACGTCTTTGCTCCTAAGCGGATGTCGCGAGGCCTGTACATTCGGGGGTCAATACGACGCGACGTAGGAATGGAACACAAGAGCTACGTAAGCGTTTATTTCTAATAACTTAGATTCAGTCAATCTATGGGCGGCACATAATCGGCTTTAACGCACTTTGGTGTATGGAATTTTCTCGAGGCATCTGAGTGGGTTGAGCTGTTCTGAATGCAGGTTCTTGGTCACCATCGAACTGAAAGTGATCGAGAAAAAACTCACACTGGACAATTCCTCGCGTGCCGTTGACATGCAAAACTGACGGTGCCGATACAAGTTCATTTCCGCCATTGATATGGCAAAACCTAAACTGCTTTACGAACCACCAGATGGCACTAAATTTCGGAAAGGGTCAATTCACGCTCTAAACGCAACTTGCATTCATTCCGTGTGTTTTTACTTGTCCCTGGTTTGTAACGTCTTGTTTTGCTTCTTTTATCCCGCATATGTGAATTACGTGGCTGGGGAAGAGGCTAGACTAGGAACACCTACAAATGCTATGCTCCATCTTACCCGTGCTGTCAGCACTAGTCAGTACCTCCTTGATAACAAAACCGTGGTGCTGAATTTCTACGTCACTGGCAAGCGGCCAGTGCGGGGGCTGATTGGACCAAATTGCCGCGTCAGCGTTCTGCTGGCATGGGTGAAGTTACGTGGAGAGTACAGCCCTACGGACTTACGGCATTGTGGGGGAGCAAAAAAAAAGGAGACATACTGGTTTGAGAATGCGCTTTTTTACTAAATTCGCGGGCGGACAAAGCATGTAGCAACGCATCTACGACGTCATTGCACGCACTTTCTGAGATGAAGTATTAGGAATGGTACGGGGAAAACAGCGTAGTCTAAACTCCTTTTTCCCTCGAGAGAGGGGCGTGAAGCGAGCAGAAGACGGAAGCCTTTACCTCATGGTGGTGGAGCGCGGGGCAGCAGGCTCGCGCGCTGGTGTCCGTCGCGTGCGGGTGCCGTGAGTCCACGTCGCCGTAACGGAATCGCGCACTGGGAAAGCGTCGACGAGGCTACGCGTGTCGTGGGCCGTTCAAAACAAGCGCCCCGTGGACGACACCCGACCTGGCCGAGATTGCTGCCGCGCGCCCCGGACCCGCACGGGCCAGCGCTGAAGTCGGCAGAAACCGCGCCTTCGCTGAGAGATTGCCGGTCGGGCACCGGTTACGGCGCGCGCAGGCGCCCACGCAGAAAAGTTTACAACCAAGAGCAATCAGGCCGAAGAATGGCTGAAATTACGAAGGCTTCGTTTGACCCCGGGGCTGCTGCGATGCCCCAGGGCTGATGCAGCTCTCACGTGGACGTCGACACGTGTCAGTTCTGACGCTCCCAGGTTTGGAGAAAGTACGAAATTGCTTTCTTGGCCCGTTAGAAGATTATGACACTCAAAAATTCCCTTAAGTATTTTCTTCCGCTACTTTTTGGGGGATTTATTTTAACATATATAGTCACTAGTACTACCTATGGCCTCACACTCTCTTCTTGTTTTTTTATTTTTCTATTTATCTACCTATCTCTGTCAGAATTTTATATTTTTATTGATTAAGCGCTGTCCCATTAAAACTGGTTGCTTCTTAGAAGGGCAATATCAATGTACTTGAATGAGCTTGCCTCTGACACGTTAAGTAGGGCTGTGTGTTTTCTTGCAGATACTGATAAACCTTAAAAATTCACCCCGAATCGGAGCTGTCCTCGAATATAAGAAAACCAAGCTTATCAGAAATAAAGATTTAACCCCAGCTTATTTTGAGTTCCCCAAAACGCACTGAACTGTTCTCGAGGCTTCTTCCGTCAGAACCACTTTTCTTATCGGCACCGAGACAATTTGCAAGTATCACGTGCATGTTATCTGGAAGTTTGGGAATCCAACTCCCGCGTCATAAGCTTTGATATACGGCAATTGTTTTGTCCGACACAAAACAAATTGAAACTGAAAAACGCTGGCTCCGTGGGAAAAACATACGTGCGAGATAAACACCCGCAAATTCGTTATATATCTTGTTATAGCTTCATAACTCTCATACCGTCATAGTTTTCTTCTTTTCAGTTTCAAGTTATGGAGTTGACGGCGCCGTTTCTAAGTCGGCCAATCTCTCCACTACCTTCACTTATTTGCTCTCTCTCCCCCGAATCCGAAGAAAAATAAACTCCGAAAGTAATGAAACCTAGTTTTCAGTAAAATTTAGAGTGTCGCAGGAATTCAGTTTTAATGGTTCTTCGGCATTTTCGATATATATATGGTAATAACATGTCGACCTTGCAAGACTCCCCACAACAGCTTATATACGCAAATTACGGAAACATATACTGCAGGGAGAAATTCTCATGTTCAATATATACCTGGTTCAACTGGCAAGTTTGAGCAAATGCAGAATGCTGCAGATTAACCCTAAAAAAAATACAATATTTTCACCAATTAACAACAACAGCATACTCACGTATATATTATGCTTTTTTAACCAAGTGCCTTTACAAAGGCCAGATAACAAATAGTTGTGAGTGAATAAAGAGTTTAACTCAACGATGCATGCCTATACACACTTTTTGTAAAGGATCGAAAACAGTATCGTACCTTTGGGATTAATAAACGAATCTTGTATTGTTAAAAAGGTCCTTATATTGCTCGTTGTGCTTTTCATAAATACCATATATTGCATTCGGAGGGGGTACCACAACTCTTGCAAACGACATTCAAATAATAATCTTCTAACAACAACAAAAAAATCATTGTGTCAGGTGTAAGTGTGGTGGCTTTCAAAGAAACAAATCAGGCTTAAGCGAAAATGCAATTTTCAAGAAATATACCATTTTAAAGGCGAAAAAAATTCGAATAATTTAAATTGCTTCAGAAGCTATAAATTCAAAGCTCAGTCTTTGTTAAAGCGTAATAAAGCTCCGTTTTCTCGCGAACGGAGCTTATGCAA
Source organism: Ixodes ricinus (assembly GCA_037355805.1). Classification (NCBI taxonomy): domain Eukaryota; kingdom Metazoa; phylum Arthropoda; class Arachnida; order Ixodida; family Ixodidae; genus Ixodes; species Ixodes ricinus. The sequence goes on from JAZHYW010005757.1 coordinate 135,497, forward strand.
CCAGCGCTTACGAGCTTATGCGACGGGAGCTTACGCGACCAGCGCTTACGCGACCGGGGCTTAAAGGGCCCTGCAATCATATTTAAGCGTCTACCTTTTTTGCGGTTTCCACGTCTCTTGGAGTTCGGGCAAGCCAGCGGGCACGGAGAGAGTAACTAAATATCAGTGCGTCATATTTTAACCGGACGACGCGGAAACCACCTCCACCTACGAGGGCGACCCGCGTTGCCGAAAGCGCGCGATATGTGACGTCTTAGGTCCTGGCCTTACTACTGGTAAGAGCCGCTAAAAGCTTTTTTTAGTCAAGATACAAAATATAAGTGTCGCGAACCGTTTCAATTATGTATGAAAGTAGTTTTTGTTTAGTATTTTAGATCAGAAAAGAAACAAATGCAGTTTATAAAGTACGGAAACCAGAAATGGCCCGTCGACATAGCCGCCACCAAGCGGCGTTAAATCGGCGCATACTAGAAAGGGCTAGTGCGATGAGGCACCGACGAATACGGAGCGTAGAAAGGTCCCGGATGTACGCGGCGGCGCTGCCGTCGTACACCGGCTCAAGGATCCGACCGGTTCCGAACGTTCCGAAGGCCTTCTGCGCGGGCTTGGCTGGCGATTTGGCAATTTGGCGGTATGGCAGCGCGAAGTGGCTCCCGTTCTGAACTGATCTTTACCCCGTGTTTGCTGTCGTTTGTGGCCAATGAAGTGTTATGCCGAATTAGTCTTTAATCGCGCAGCAAATGCAGTGCGAGCCGCCCAGGCTGCCCGCTTCATACAGCCTATCCAGAACATGCTTTAGTGGCGCCCTCTCGAGCCGTCGACACGGAATGCGGCAGCCGTGAGCGCTCGATGAGCTCACTACCCCTCCTCCAGTTCACGGCCACTCAAGCCAGGACCTATTACGTCAAGAGGGAGGTTATTTTTAGCTTGTTTTTGTAATTCTAATTTGCCTATAACTTTTGAAATAAAGCGAAATTCGAGAAAAAAAGTTTCATTAAGTTGCTACGTTCAGTGCGCTCAGGTTCGGTGCAAGTTAAAATCCAGTCAAAAAGCCCTTGCAGGGCCCCTTTAAGAGCTTCCGCGACCGGTGTTTGAGCCAAGGGTGCTTGAGCCACGGGCGCTTCAGCCACATACACTTCAGCACCATCGCTTCAGCTATGAGCACTTCAACCCCGGGCGTTTCGTGACGTTTGATTACGCGACCTTGAACATGATTGGGCCGATGAAGCTACCGCTTTAAAATAGCGATGTCGAATTCTAACATAAGACTTAAAGAGGCCAAGATGAGCGGCAGTAGGGTCATCGTGGAATTGTCGTAAAATTTGCTGGTGCATTCAGGCCGGAGCGACAAGCAACCAACAGTTTCCATCAGGTGCATTGTTATTCTTGTATGGGAGTGGGTTGTAAATGGCGAAGTTGTGGGTTTTCTGCACAAAACGCCGGTTAATGGAAGTTTTTTTTGTGTTTTTTTTTTCGTTTAGTGATGGGCCGAATCCAGGAATGGGAGCGTTGAGCAAGAGTCGAACCTGTCAAGAGTGAGCATCACAAATACCGGAGGTGGGTCAATAGTAGGGATGTCGCGAGCCACCCAAAGTTCGAGTTCGAAAAGTTTCGAAAGTTTTGAACCTCGCTAAGGTCCAAATTTGAATATTTTGGAACTTTAAAACCTTGCTGAGGTTCAAATTCAAATGATTTGAAAATGTCATGGTTTCGGAAAGTTCGAGGATTTCGAGTTGCTTTACAAATAGTTCGATTTCAATTTTTCGAAATCGAAATCGTCGATTTTCATTTCGAGGAACAAGTTCGAAAAGTTCAAAAGCTTAGATTTAAAATTCGAAGTTTGAATTTTACGATCGGAGATCGAGTTCCGCAGTTTCAAACTAAGTTTTCTTAAAGTCGTTTAAAAAAAATCTCCAAAATATTTTACTGAAAACGTTGCCCATTCTTTTTTTTTTTTTTTGATGCCGCGAAAATATATTATTTTCTTCTCAATGCTTTAGTACTGACAGTAGTACCTGTATAACTTGTTATTTGTTGTAATTTATAAAACAAGCGTTGAACGGGTTGGACGGTTCATCAAAAAGCCCTGAGGCGGTCAGGTGAACGTATTTACTACTTTGCAGACTACTAGCAATCCGATCAGACGTCGCCTAAATGCAGTGTAGTCGAAAGACAACTAAATATACAGGACAAGCCATGCACATAAAGCTATCCAGACTTCCCGATAATTTTTAGTTGCTCTGGGCGTATATTTTTGGCGGGGTGACCCATGGGATGAGAGAAAACACCTGACGCAGGCACAGCATTCCCAAAACAAGTCAACGTTGAGGAGAATGCAACCTGGCTAAATTAGGCGACGGCCCGGCCCCCGAAACTACAGCTTATCAGGTAACGCTGAGCTCGGCCGTACAACCTCGTCGGAGTTTGCCCGAGCAGGCTCAGTGGCCAGGCACGCACCGCCGCACCTCGCCGGGCCGCTGCGTGGGCTGCGAAGCCATAGAGAGGACTTCTCTGGTGGCGGTTTTTGGGACTACGCCGCACGAGAGCCAATGGGAGCCTCATTCCTTGACGACGCGCGCCAGCCAATGGGAGCATAAACATCAAAAATCGGCTTCACTTCGGGGAATTTAGGTGCCATTTGGCGCGGGGTTTCAAAGCTAATGACTTCGGTTCGCTTCATGTGACAGTTAATGCCTTCGCATTAAAAAGGCAAAAAAACTACACAAAATACTGCGAAACATAATTTAACAGGTTAGTAATGGCAAGTTTAAAATTATCCGAGGCAGTGATTGTGGCAATGACTGCGGGAAGATGGTTCCAGTCAACCGAGGTTTGAGTCAAGAAAACTGCTGCAATGAAGGTCCCAACTTTTAGTTGATGATCGGTGCGTGATGATACGTAAAATGGTTCATAAAATAGCTCTTGGCGGAGAGTAGGGTTAGAGTGATAAATCTTTAGGAAGAAACAAAGACGGGATATTTTTCGACGAGGAGAAAGAATAGGCAAGGGTAGAGATGACTTCATTAAAGTAGTGCTAGCTGTGCGGTGATAGTTAGAAAGTATAAAACGGGCGGAGCGATTTTAGATGGATTCTACGGCAGATGCAAGAGTGATACCAGGGTTCCAGATTAAAGCAGCATATTCAAGTTTAGGACGAATTAGGGTTTTTATAAATAAAAAGTTTTAATGAAAAAGGGGCAAGAAAAAATTAATTGTGATGTAACCCAATAATTGATTAGCGTTTTTCGTGACATAGTTCACATGAAAATTCCAGGACAAATCATTTGAAATCTGAACACCAATTTGCTTATAGGAGGACATAGGAAGAGGGTTACGGTTATTGATGAAGTAAGAAGGGAACATGTTAATTTGACGAGAGACTTTCATTGATTTGCGTATAGAGATATTAAGTTCCATAAGCCTGAGGTTGCACCATTGGGTAACATTGTTAATATCGGTCTGAAGAGCAAAGATGTCCGAGACGTTAAGGATTTCTTTGTAAATATCACAGTCGTCAGCAAAAAGGCTAATAGAAGACGAGACACGGGTAAGGAGACCATTAATATAAATAGGAAATAGTAGTGGAGCGAGTACTGAACCTTCTGGAACACCGGAGTTGCCAGGCGAGTGGGAAAATCAATTCCGTTGGCACGGACAAACTGTAGACGGTTGGTCAGAAAGGCCTCTATCCAAGCAAGAGCATAGGGACGTATGTTAAGGCCACTAAGTTTATGAAGGAGAAGGGCGTGAGGAACTTCGTCAAAAGCTTTGGAGAAATCAAGAAATATGCAGTCAGTTGTTGAACTCTGGTCAAGTGTGACATGGATATTACGAGTAAAGGTGAGGAGTTGGGTTTCGCATAAGTAGAACTTCCAAAAACTATGTTGTTATGTGCTAAAAAAAAAGTTTGAATCCGGAAAGTTAGCAAGTTGAGAGTGAATTATTTGTTCAAGAATTTTGGATGGTATGCTCGTTAAGGAGATGGAACAAAGTTGATTGGATTTTGTTTTTCGCCACCTTTGTGTACTGGAACCACCTTCTCCACCTTCCAATCTAATGGCAGGACTCCATGTAGTTTGCATCGCTAAATGAGTTCATCTATGATAGTGATTGAAAGTTCCTCTTTGATACTGGACCATATGACTTATTACCTTTTGCAATAAAGATAGGGCGCGAAAGGAACAATAGAATTCTTCTTTTAAGTAAGGCTATGGCTGCAGGGTAGGTTCGATTTACAACGGGTACTCAAAAGTGGTTCAAAAAATTAATCATAGCGCAACACTTCAGTTAAGACGAAGCCTCTTTCCTCCCACTTTGACACCCGGTAGTTTGTTTAGCCTGTAAATATAATTTCCACCAAATGACTGCGAAAACTAGCATACCCGATAAAGTAAGATGCCTATCAATAAAAATGTGCCCTCTTCCCCCTCCACGTTTTATGAAGCTACAAAACTCTAATATTATAAAGTGCAAAAACAACTACCCACAAATATTATGCAAACCTACACTTGTGCTTTAAGAAACTGGGAGGCTTCAGATCGCGGCTCCTTAAAGGGCCCATGAAACGAATTTTGGGCTGGTATAAATCAGTTTAGATTGGGATTTTACTAATAGCACATCGTTCAGTGGGCCAAAAAGAAAAAGGTAGAAAGTCAAAAGCCTGACTTTCAGTGCGAAAATGTGAAAACACAGCGGACTATTTCGTACCTCCTCCCCTTCGTAAGCTCTCTGCCTTTTCACTGTCATACATCCGCGGTTCCCAAAGCGCGTCACCGGGTCCAAACGCACGTCACACGATACCGGACCTCACTTATTCCCTTCACCCCTAAGCTGACATTGTGGTGGAAGCTACGCGCTTGCCCGACCAATCAGCCGCCTCCCTTTCATCACCGGACCTCATTCTCTGCGCGTGGGTATGCGCGAGAGAGCGTGATCAGGTGGCAAAAGTGTGGCTGGCCCATCGAGCACGTAGCTTCCACAGCACTGTCAGCTTCGGGGTGAACGGGGTCAGGAAAGCAACTTTTGTCTGAATTTTGAGCGACAGGCTAATCTTCTAGGGGGACAATGGCTCTGTCCGGGTATACAAACGAGATTCCGAGCAAGAGGAGACTCCCGTCTTTTCGTCTTCTTGAACTGTTTGGTAGAATGCGCGATTTATGAGTTGAGGAGGAAAGCTAAACAGGAAAAAGTTGGAAAAGCGTTTCATGACCTCTTTCATAAAGTTTCTCTCTCAGTCTCTTTCTTCGCTCCATTGGGAGAGGGGATTTAGCTGCCGCTTGGAGCGGCTTTTGGCGCGGTTTCAAAGCTAAGAGGCTTCAGATCGCAACTTCACTTTGCTCCATTGGGAGAGGGGAATTCAGCTTCAGTACGGCGCCGCTTCAAAGCTGATGACGTCGGCTCGCTCCATGGGACAGCTGATGCTTTCTCATTAAAAGTGACAATGCTGTTTAGCGGCGTTGGAGCCAGAGTTGAGTCAAAGTTTATTGTTCTTTGGATAGACAGCTCCACGGGTACTGTGTTGATTACCGTACAAAGGTGGCAAAATCACTTTCAAAAATTAATTAAATTACATTACTAATTACTTTTGTGAAACCTTTTAAATGTATTTAAATTACATTGCAAATTACCGACCTACTAGAAGTAATGAAATTACTTTTAGTCTGCGGTTATTAGATTAGATTAGATTTCAGTTACTTTCCAAAGGTAATAAAATTACTTTGATATTACTTTTGAATACCTTGAGGCAGTTATTCGTGCTCACTTTATTTACGTATATGTACCAAATCTCAGATATTCCTGTTTACATCGCAACAGCCTTATGCGCCTCAAAGTGAACCATACTGAACAGTGAGGAAAAGGCTAGGGCGCAAACGAGCTGGTAGTAGCTAAACATAGTAAAAACACCCCGAGACTGGGAAAAACAAAGGACGGACAAACACAGGTCTCAATATTTTAGATCTGTGTTTGTACATTCATTTTTTTTCAGTCTCGGGGTGTTTTTCTATGTTCCTACTGAACAGTCGTTTTGCTGGCGCACACGACATAAGTGCTGAACATGATGAATAACTTCTTTAGATGTGAGTCTCTGAATAAATGTGATGTGATGTGAGTCTGAACTTTGATAATAAATGTGATGTGAGTCTCCGAACTTTGAGTCCCTGAATAAAGACTCAAAGACAGTCGACTCACCGGTTTCCCTGTTCATTCAACAGTGAAGGTCCTTAGTCAAAGGGTGATATGCTCCCGTACTCCTGATTTAGAAGTTATATTTTGTCTCAGTTTGTTAAGTCGGGCCATGGGAGCTCCCTTTACAAGGAGTCGTCACGTGAAACGTTTCCTTCCGCATCGGGTGCAATCTAATCTTATTCTCCCAAGAGCACTAGTTGACGTATTCTGCGGTCATTCCTCTCAAAGAGCATTGTTCCCAAACACCCGAAGAGTCCAAGTTTTTGCGGATTTTCACACAAAGGGGCTGAATAATTGCTAAGGAGAAGCGTCGCCAGTTGAGGAAAAGAATGGCGCGAGCCTCCTAAGTTGTGTTCTTTCCCAACAAACGGGAGGCGATGTTAGGTTGTAGGCTTATTCCCGAATAAACTTCCCAAGGGGAGGTAGCGAGGCATACCGCGAGCAGCACCTGCTTCGCCTCGACGAAGCACGCAACGTTCTGGGGCCTTGACAAGGCATTTGGAATTAACGATTTATTCTGGTCGTTCGTTGTTCACAATGGTCGAAGCTTGCGGTTTGACCTTGCTTGACGAAAGAACAAGAAGGCTGGGGGTCTGTTTGTCATGTCCTCTCATGTTTTAAAATGCGTTGGTCTCACTGGTGATGTGCCCTTCGCCTTGTAGCCTCTAGGCCGTTCATTCCTAAGCTAACAGTGCGGTGGAAGTTACGTGCTCATTGGAACATTCACACGTCTATCTTTCGCCATGTAACCACAGCTCTCGTTCATACCCACGCGCAGAGAAAGGAACAGGTCAGGTGATTGAAGGAAGGTATTTGATTGACTCTGGTTAGCTTGCAGCTCCCATTACAGTGTCAGCTTAGGGATGAACGAAAAAAGGTTTCAGGTGAAGATCGGGAGCAGTGTCGGACTTGAAGTCGGACCCGAAGTGTCGGACCACGTCGGAGTGTCGCAAGGGGCGGTTCTCACCGACCCTTTTAATATGGCTATGGCTCGCCTCTCACTGCGTCTCACCTCCATTCCGAATCTGCGTTTTGCCATCTATGCAGATGACATAACTCTCTGGTCCACAACAGGCAGCGTCGGGGAGCAAGAACATACACCAGAATGCGGCCTCGACGCTGCTCAGTGTTTTCTAGAAGACGTTGTTATGACCGCTTCTCCGGAGAAGACCGAATACGTCGTGGTACCCTCTGACCCCCAACACCTCGCTGACGAAATGCGCTGCTTTACAACTTGACAATAAACAACAACACTATCAGGCGAGAGCGAACTGTGCGCATTCTCGGACTATTCATAGACGAAAGCGGCAGAGCCGGGACATGGCTAAGTAGGGTCAAGAAAGAAGGCCCCCAAATCATTCACTTATTACGAGTCACCAACCGCAAGTGAAGCACAGGCGAAAAAGAGACCAGACAGCTCGTCCAGGCCCTCTCCTCCTCAAAGGTGCTCTACGGCTACAACTACTGCTACTTAACACAACGCCAACGCGACACCGTCGAGAACGTTAGCAAGGAAGCGATATGGCTTATCAAAGGCCTTCCCAAACACACATGGCTACCGGACCTGTACGCTCATGGAAACCTCAACAAGCTCGAGGATGTAGCTGAACAACTCATGTCTGCACAGCTCACCCGGTTGCTGGGTACCAAGGCCGCGCGCTCCTATTGGCCACAGCGGTCATGGAGAGCTCGCGCTTTCGCCATGTAAACATTCTAGAAACTCGAACACCTCAGCCCGTCGCAAAGTCACTTTCGCCTTCGGCTGATGACGTCAAAATGACGTATGACCGACGTTGAACTATAATATCTGCGGCGCTAACATTTGATAGCTGAACCAAATAACATGGCCGCTTTTCTCGTTGTACAACGCTGACTGGACCAAGGCGCACAACAACGGATATTCCAAAATACGTCAATGCTTTCGTGATGCCCCCGAGAGACATTTCGGCGTCAGTACCGGCTGTCTCAGAGCACAGTGACCTGGCTCTGCGATCAACTTCGCGATGAAGAGGGAATACGGCACCAACGAGAGACGGAGACGACAATGACCTTTGAGCAGCAAGTTCTAATAGCGCTTAGGTTCTTCGCCACGCGTGACAACCAGGTGCCGTAGCTGCCGAAAAAAGCCTGGCCGTCGTTCAATCCACGGTCAGCAAAGCTGTGACGGCGGTAACAAACGGCATTGTGAACCGGCTAGGAAGAGACAGCTGGGTCGATTAACCAGGAGCGAGGCGGCTGAGGCAGCCGCGAAAGAAGGCTTCCGTCGCAACAGCGGCAAGCTAACCAACATCGTGGGCTGCGTCGACGGAACCTTCGTAGCTATACTTGGGCCAGAGGAGACCGACACCGTCGTGCCGGCGTCGTATTGGTGCCGCAAGCATCACTATGCCTCTAACGTCATGGTGGTAAGTTCGTGCTGCGTTTATAGTAGATATCCCAAGTGAAAATATCGAGTGGTATTTCAAGTGGTACCACTTGCTTTCAAGTAGTACCACTTGCAAGTCAAGTGGTGCGACTTGCAAGTCAAGTGGTGCCACTTGCAAGTCAAGTGGGACCAGTTGGGCCTCAGGTGGTACTACCTGGGTTGCAAATGGCACCAATTTGCACAAGCACATATAATTAAATAAGTGAAAGCTTTTGCTCCAAGTTCAATCTACAAAACGTTTCAGGTGTCTTAAATATGTTGCTTTTAGTTACAAAAAGCCAAGATCAGAGGGAATGAATGTAAATATTTTTCAAGAAAGAGTGATACATCCACACTTATTTGAGACGCAATTCAAAAAATTTGACAGGATTTCACACACGTATACAGTGTGATAAAGCTCGGTGCATATTGATATGCTACATTTTGCATGAGTGCAATATTCTCAAAACACGGGAGAACAAATATTTCATACGAGATTCACTAAGCCATTAAAATTTTGGAAATCTGTTCCCGCAAACAGTAATGCACTTCCTGGAAGTCTTTTCTTTAAATTGAAAAATTTGCAACAAGTTGAGTTGTTAACAGTATATACATAGACTCTCCGAAGCCTAGACCCAGTCTAAGCCCAGCCATGACGGTCGCGCAACTGAGCAAATATAACATTGTCGTTCATTTCCAAAAGCATGCACGGACGCACAGCTTCGGTAAGTAGATAGAACCGCCTTGAAGAGATCTTCCGCGCCAGCTTGAGGTGATCACCATGTTCTACGCTTTGCAATTTCGTACGCATAAAGGAAGGCAAATACCTCTTTGGCCCCATCAGCTCTCTGAACACACAGTATACGCTCTATTTTGGCATATTCGTCCCCAACCTTCACGGCTGTAGAGTCCCGTTTAAAGGGAGTCTTGTGCTGTTCACTGTGGATTGCACATCCACCCACGCCCACACGACTGTATTCTTGAATGCCATGCACGGACCCCAGGTCCGTGCACAGTATTTCCGAAAGCGGTAGCTCAGCAGTAGGTTTGTTTATGTCGAGCGGTCCTCCTTTTCATTTTTCTCTCGTGCGTTTTCTCTTTGTTGAGGGGAACTGAGCCCCTCCCATAATTGTGGATCGGCTTGACACATAACCCCATGTTACCATGGAGCCAGCAGCGCGCTAGCAGAAATTTGTGCCAGCCAAACAAACTCTTGCGGCATAAATATAGCTATGCATATTTTTTTCCTTTCAAAAATGCATTTTATGATGTGCGTGAACTATGAAGGTTGTTAACTTTTTTTGCATTGTCTCTTTAATGGACATTTATATTAGTCTTCACTATGCATCCCGTTTATTTAATTTTGTATGGAAGCAGCATCACCTGGTTTAACATTTGCACTCAGTGCAGATAATGCATTAATCTATTTCATACCGTGCAGCACGTGGGCATGCTGCTGAAGTGGCCCAAAAGGACCTGGCTGGCATCCCTCCATCTCCTCCCGCTCACTCCTTGCCAAGGACTGCCCCTCGCCCCCCCCCCCCCCCCAACCAGGAATCTTCCCGGTGCTATCCGAGAGGAAAGACCGCCGGCAAGGGGTGAGCTAACTGAATTTAAGAAAATTTTCAAGCAAAAAATAACATTTTCCTTTTTTTTTTGTAGAGTCGGATCCTCGGGTTGTGGGTCATTCCAAGTTCTCCGACATTGGAGGTGGCAGGGTGAGGCGAAATACAATTTCTTTAAACTGTTGCATTACAGTAATACTGCATATAACCTTTGGCCTGCAGTACCATGTGAATCGAGGCGTGACGATCGGCTCCGGCTAAGTCGACAAAATAATGGGGAATGTAAAACCATCTGTGGTGGCCAAGGACGTGGCGGAGGCAATAGGGGGCCGCAAAGGACTGGCCCAGAGGACATACGGGGAAAAGTGGCCCCAAAGGACTACAAGAACACGGATTGTGTAGCACGCAAGGAGCTGACTCCTTCGAACGTATGCCTTGTTGTAGTGTTAGTGAGTTTATTTTGTTAAAACATATATTCTGGTATATTCTTGCAAGCTGCTTTTCGATATTTTCTCCTCTGCGTTACCTTGCCGAAACAGTGCAACATTTGGGCCAGAACAACAAGGTGCCCGTGAACCATATCGTCAGCGGCATATCAAACGTGCTGGCACAAAAAATTCAGGATGCCCGCAAAGCTTTGAGGCGCCAGGGCACCGAATTTTAATCTCGTGCTACCCATGCACTTGTGCCTTGCAAGCAGCATTTCTTTCAATTTTTTCATAAAAGCAAGAAGTAATAACTGGCTTTGTTTTTGTTCATCTAGGTCACGAAAATGTGCCTTCGCAAGCGATGCCCTTCAAAGTGGTACCACTTGGTACCACTTGGCACCACGTGGTACTGTGGGTCAAAGGGATATCGAAAGTTTGGCAGCGGCCAGCACCAAATATACAATTCACGCAAAGCCAATCGTCGCGATGAGTTGCCTCGTGCCACTGAGGCGTTCGTGTGTGAAAAGCTCGATGCTACAGAGTCATTACTCTCAATGGAATCGATCGTGGTACCATTTAAAGTGGTACCATTTGAAGTAGTACCATTTGCAAGTGGTTTAGTTAACGGGTACCAGTTGAAGCGGTACAACTTGGAAGTCTTACCACATGAAGCGGTACCATTTGAGGTGGTAAATGTTCAATAAACCACTTGCAAATGATACCACCTGAAGAAATGTTCACCTGGAGTGGTATCCACTGGCGGCCATAGCTGAGCTCGCTGCTGCTCAGCACGTGCTGACAGCAGGCTTCTACAACGCTTCCAGAACGCACATTGCACACCATCAAATTTGTCTTCTTTGGGAGACTATAAATAAAAGCTCATACCAAGCATGCGCTGTGAGCATTCACCTTAAATATGGCGTCCAGTCAATACCACCTACCCAAGTGGAAATGTTTGCAAGTGGCTCCACTTGCCAGCGGTTTATTGAACAGGTACCACTAGCAAGTGGTACCTGTTCAGTAAACCACTTGGAAATGGTACCACTTGTGGAACCACTTGCTAGTGGCACCAGTTGGTAGTGGTACCACTTGATAATTGTACCACTCTTCAAAAAGTACCATTGTCATATAGATGCACAAAAACAAAGCCAGAGGTTAGTCTTTCTTTTATTTTGCAGTTGGTAATGATTGTAGAGCAGAAGTAGCTTGGGCTGATGAAGATTAAAAATCCTCAAACCTAGGCGCCTCAGAGCTTTTCGGGAATCCTGGATCTTTTCTGACAGGACTGTCGACATGTTAGTGATGATCGACTTGCTGCACAGGCACCTTGTTTTGGTGTCCCCACGTTGCACTGTGTCTGCAAAGACAACAGAGAAATAATAATCTAATAACTGCTCATGGGGATACAGTCATATGATTTAACAGATTAAACTCATTCATCTATGACGAGGCCAACTTTGAAGGAACTCAGTTCCTTCCGAACCCCCACATTTTGTTTTTGCTTGTCCTTCGGTGGCACCTTGCCCCCATAAGTCCTTCGGTCAAGTCCCACGCGACCCCAAATCGCTTGCGCCAAGTCTTTGGCTACCATGGTTGGTTTGGTCTGCTTCACTTTTGTAGCGTGAGCTACACTTGCCGAGGTTGAGCAGTTTCGCGTGGCTCGCACAATGAGCCATGCTCCGTGCTGTGCAAGCGCGAGGAGCAGTGACGTCACACGGCGCACACCTGGCGCGCCGTAAACGCCGCCGCCGCCGCGCGCCCTCGCCGGTCTGCGCATGCGCGAGGAGAAGTGACGTCACACGACGCACAGCTGGCGCGCCGGAGCCACCGCCGCCACCGCGTGCGCCTTGCCGGTCTGCACATTTCAGAGGAGTGACGTCATAGACGCGGCGGACGCACTGGTGCCTCCGCGTGCCCAGCTGTCCGCCTCCGTTGCGCAGTAGCCAAGTCTGACGTTGTTCTGGAGCCGCTTGATAGCGCCTCTCATTTTGTGCGCATAAGCTCACGCTACGTATATCCCTGCATAGCCCAGCTAAGCCCCCGGTATTTTTTTTTTTTTTGCTGGAGAAGAGTTAATGGTGATGCCCCAATTCACGTGGTACTGTGGGTCAAAGTGATATCGAAAGTTTGGCAGCGGCCAACACCGGATATACAATTCACGCAAAGCCAATCGTCGCGATGAGTGGCCCGTGCCACTGAGGCGTTCGTGTGTGAAAAGCTTCGATGCTCCAGAGTCATTGCTGGGTCATTCCATGCCAAACGTCCCAGACATTGCGCTCGACCCCTTCCGATTTCTAAAAAAAAATTCATGGCCTTTTGCCCCAATGTCCGTAGCCATGCCCTGAAATAGTTTTGGCGAAAAAATTTTCTTGATGACGTGAGCGCGCTTTGAACTTTTAAAAACAGCGTAAAACTAGGCATCACTCAATAATTGATGAAAAATCAGCTATTTAGTGAAATACCTAGCAATATTTTTTTCTTATATTTGCACGGCTTTCGACTTACATTGTGGTTAAGCTTGTGAAGTTTTGTTTAATTTAAATATTTTTTAAAAAAACACAAAAAATTGAAAATTTTAACATTTTTGTTATTTTATTAAAAAATATCTAACTGCTCCCGGGACTTAATATAACTTTTTACCGGCTGCCCTGCCGGTATATAATCTATAAAAAAGTTTAAAACCGCTCAATAAAATATCTCGCAGTAAAAAAAATCCTGAAGTTGCAAAAAAGTGCGTTTTGACGCATAAACAGCCGTCTATTTCACCCTGAGGTGGTCCAAGTAAAAATACAAAATATGGTGGGTTGGGAAGAACAATCGATAATCTTTTGATTCTGAAAGTTTAATCAAAGTAATTTTTGTTTAAAGCGAGAAAACAATTTTTGAAGTTGAGCTCTCGCACCACTACCCGGCGTCGCTTCTTAACGCCTCTTCGCCGCACGGCACGCCACCTGCGACGATAGCTGACGCGATTAGGTCCAAAGAAAGAACGGAGTTTTCTGCCGCTTCTCCTTGTCCGTCTTTCCGGCTGCAAGGGAAGGAACGGCGGGTATCGTGTAATCATCGTAGGTGCCGCCAGCGCGTAGCAATAGCAGGCCCGTTGTGCCCTTTATACCCGAGGGCGGCTCGAAACGCGATGCGTAAACGACGGGCGGCATCAGGCGACGTGGACTTCTCCATGCCATGTCAAAGGTCCCACGGCCACCTCCGATTCCCAAAATAAAATTGATGGCTCTTCACCGTAACGTTTGTGGTGCCTCTAACATATTTGTTTGTCGAAAAACAAATTTCATGGGGTGATGGCGGTTCGAACTAGTAAAAGGGGGTGGAACAACGACTCATTCAATAATTGATGAAAAGTAAGATTTTTTTTTTTACGGAACACTGGAATATTTTTGCCTAAAACGCCTACGGTATTTGGACTGCTATGTAATAAGGATCATGGTCATGGAATTTGGTATGCTCGAAGCAGCTTTAAAAAAATAAGGAATATATGAGCATTTTAGCATATTTTTAGTTTTGCTACAAACTATGGCTTTGCTGCATGCGACTGTAAATACTCTTATTGACAGCCCTGTAGGTATACTGTACACAAAAAAGGTTTCAGGCCGTACAACTAAATATCTTGCAGAAAAAAAAATTGTGCAAAATTGCGCTTTGCCGTTTAAAGAGCCGTCAATTCTGCCTTGAGGTGGCCCAAAGAAAAATACGTAACATGGTGACTTCTGCAAAAGAGTTTATTTCCTTTTGTTCTTGAAAGCTTAATTAAAGTAATTTTGTTCTAAAGAGGAAAAAAACATTTTGAAGTTGAGCTTTCGCACCGCAACCTGGCGTCGTTCCTTGCGTCTCTTCTCTGCACAGCCCGCCACCGTCGAGCCCGGCAAAGCGTGCGACGGTGTCACGGTGTGCGCACGCAGGTAGAAAGCGGGACCTCGAGTTGTCGGGTACATCTTGGTGGGAAGATGTTTTTTTCTACTCTTGTTGCTTTATGGCTTTTCCTATTTTGACCGTTTTGCGCGGCTGTGTCCTCCTGTGGACTTTCCACTGTCTTTATATCAGCAAATGCTTAGCGCTGCCAGGTAAGAGCATCCACTAGTAAGCTAGCTGTTTCTTACGTACACATCGCAATCACTCCCTCTTCTCGGCGTCAGGACAGATGTAGACAGCAACAGAAAAGCCCCGTGAACGGGCAATCTCATACGACGACGCGATGTGGTGTTAACGAACGGGCGCAGTTGGAGGCTCACGCCTCGTTTGTGTTTAAATCGGCTTTGAAACGGCAAATTCTTGCGTCGCTGAATAGTTCCGCTTTTCACCGCAGTATGCATGACAGCTAGATTTCGCGGCGATATTATCGCGTTTCCCTTTTAGGAGAAGTCCACGTCAACTGATGCGCCCGTATTAGGCATCGCGTTTCGAGCCGCCCTCGGGTACAAAGGACACAAGCGCTGGCGGCACCAACGATTATTACACGATACCCGCCGTTTCTTTCCTTGCAGCCGGAAAGACAGACAAGGGTAAGCGGCAGAAAACTCCGTTCTTTCTTTGGACCTAATCGCGTCAGCTATCGTCGCAGGTGGCGTGCTGTGCGGCGAAGAGGCGTTAAGAAGCGACGTGGGTTGTGGTGCGAGAGTACAACTTCAAAAATTGTTTTCTCGCTTTAAACAAAAATTACTTTGATTAAACTTTCAGAATCAAAAGATTATTGATTGTTCTTCCAAACCCACCATATTTTGTATTTTTACTTGGACCACCTCAGGGTGAAATAAACAGCTGTTTATGCGTCAAAACACACTTTTTTGCAACTTCAGGATTTTTGTTTACTGCGAAATATTTTATTGAGCGGTTTTAAACTTTTTTATAGATCATATACCTGCAGGGCAGCCGGCAAAAAGTTATATTGAGTCCCGGCAGCAGTTAGATATTTTTTAATAAAATAACAAAAATGTTAAAATTTTCAATTATTTTTTGTTTTTTAAAAAACATTTAAGTTAAACAAAACTTCACAAGCTTAACCTCATTGTAAGCCGAAAGCCGTGCAAATTTAAGAAAAAAATTTGCTAGGTGTTTCACTAAAAAGCTGATTTTTCATCAATTATTGAGTGATGCCTAGTTTCACGCTGTTTTTAAAAGTTCAAACCGCGCTCACGTCATGAAAAAAATTTTTCGCCAAAAATATTTCAGGGCATGGCTACGGACATTGGGGCAATAGGCCATGAATTTTTTTTTAGAAATCGGAAGGGGTCGAGCGCAATGTCTGGGACGTTTGGCATGGAATGACCCTGCACTTTCAATGGAATCGATCACGCGCTGGTCGTTATGCAACTGGGCAGGGTAGGCAGATTTACTCAGGGTAGAAGGAACACACTCACGTGACGCTTGGTGGAATGATAGACTGTGCCGTTTATCATGCCAATGGGAAAATTTCTGCCCCGATGACTGACGGAAATATGAAATCTCACGTGAAGACTGTCGACAGCGATCGACCGTTTGAGCGACGTGAGTGACGTTGCAGGTCAGTTGGTTTCCAGTGGCAATGTTCAGCACCTTAACCTCAATCTTGGTCCTTTCAATGTTTAGGACAATCTCGATAACTTGCTCGAAAGCGAATGTTGCTCTCCAAGAGCAACCGTTCTTGAATGTTAGTGGACAGAAGTCCAGCCGTGAACTGCTCCATGATGTTTTTGTCCTGTGGAGGACCGAAATTTCGAAGTCCCGTAGGGCAGTCAAATAATCTGACAATGATTCTTCGAGCTGTTGATAACGCGGGCGGAACCGGTGACGCTCCAGGTCGATGTTGCACGACTTTTTGAAGCGCGCGCTAAGGGTGTCGACAACCTCTTGGTAGACGTCTCCTCGTCGGAATTCTGGAAGCGGCTGCCGCTGACGTCGTTGCTGGCGACGGCACAGCGACAGCCCAGGAGGAAGGCAACGTGCTGAAGACCCGTTGACCCTCCCTCCCAGGCAGTGACGGAGCAGGTATCGACGACATTCCGAGGGCAGTGCGTAAGCACAACATGCCCTCATGCAAATTCGAAGAGCGAAGTCCATCGCTCCCAGGGAATTTACGACTTCCCTGGTTTACTCAAGAAGTCTTGAGGAAGTTTGATGCCGAATCCGCCGTCCGTCCCGTCGTTAAAAGAATGTGGAGTCCTCGGAGGACCCGGCGGGTCGGAAAGGAATGTCCAGTCACCTGTGCATCTCTCATAAGACTCTTTATTCAAAAAATTATGATGATGATGAAGTAAGTGAATGAACACATAGCACAGAAGAAGACGAAGTCATCCGAATATATGAAAATATGACAATGAAGACACAACAACCCCAACGGGTACACGCAGTACACGTGGCAAATGACGGCTTAAAAACGCAGGGCGTGACTCGTTATCTTTCTGGTTCGTGATTGGTTCTCCGGTGGTCGTGTCTGCTAATGTAGCATTCTCATTGGCTGTGAAAGGATGACGAATCGCTCAAGACTTGCCATGCCCTGCGTTTCTTGAGCTCGTGCTAAAAGAAAGTCTTCTTACAAATTTTTCAATTAAAAAAATACCTTCAGGAAGTGCGTTACAGTTTGCGGGATTAGATTTACAAAATTTCTAATGGCTTAGTGAATCTCGTATGAAAGATTTGTTCTCCCGTGTTTTGAGAATATTGTACTCATGCAAAATGTAGCATATCAATATGCTACATTTATATATCTATATGCTATATCAATATGCTACAAGCCCCTCCCATCATTGTGGATCGGCTTGACACATAACTCCGTGTTACCATGGAGCCAACACCACGCTAGCCAACATCACGTTATCACACTGTATACATGTGTGAAATATTGTCAAAATATTTGAATTGCATCTCAAATAAGTGTGGATGTATCCCTTTTTCTTGAAAAATCGTTACATTCATTTTCTCTGATCTTAGCTTTTTATAACTAAAAGCAACATATTTAAGACACCTGAAACTTTTCGTAGTTTGAACTTGAGCAACAGCTTTCACTTATTTTATTAGTGATATACATGATTTTGCAAGCTGGGGACTATGTTCGACAAATGTTTCGTTTCTCCTAAAAAGGTACGGAAGTGACGGAACTGACGATATCGCATGTGACTGGTTATGCAGTCGTCTCAAACTCATTTGAGAGTGGAAGCTAGATAGCCCACACTGGAAAGGTTGAGGGCCAACGTTAGAGGGGGGGGGTTGAAATATTTAAAGGGAAGTGACCTCGTGCTTTATGCTTTTTGTTTTATTTGATTTGTTTCCATGACTATTTCGGGGGCTCTGGCCTGATGTGGTAACAATATTTCAAATGCCACCGTCCCACCAACGTGTGGACATTTTTAATAGAACAGTAGAGCAAGTATACTGTCGTTCCCGTTGCTCAATTCACTCGGGAATCGACCAAGCTCATCACGCATTTAAGCAGCAATAAGTTAACTTGGCAGTTATTGCTTTCCTGACGATTTTCATTGCAACACTAAAAAAATACTTGTCTTTTAATTGTGATAGTTTTTTTAAGGCGAGTATCCAGAACTCGTAGCTTTATATTTGGCAGTTGCTCCTGCTGATCGAGAGTTCGCGCAGCCGAGATGCATCCTTCAACAAAGATTTCGCTCTTGCAGCCTAGTAGCGAAATTGTTGTGCACTAGAAAAGACTGGGAAGCAAAAAATAAAGCTAAACAAGGGGCAAATGAACACAGATAAGTAAAAACTAGAGCTACTTTTCGAGCGAAAATGAATCTGCGCGATTCACTATGGCGCATACCATTTCTAGCGCTCGAGGCATGGGAACCGGGACTTGTAGCCGGTTGGCATGCGGGCCGCGTCCCTGCGAGTCGCAGGCCGCATGCGGCCGGCGGGCCGCGTGTTTGAGACTCCTGGGTTAGAGGCTTCAAGTGACGAAAGTTCTCTCTTCGTGATTTGAGCTTCTGTCACTTCCGTTTTTTTTTTTTGGGGGGGGGGAGAAAGGAAACATATGTCGAACATAGCCTCCCTGATGCCATTTGCAACCCAAGTGGTACCACTTTGGCTTGCTAGTGGCACCACTTGACTTGCAGGTGGTACCACTTCACTTGCAATTGCTACCACTTGAAATACGACTTCATATTTTCACCTGGGTATACATTCCATTTCTAACAGCACGCAATCACAATAAGTGGATAGAGCAAATACTACGTAAATTTTCAGGGTAATGATTTACATAGCGCAGGATCAGAATGACGCCTCCTGCCCCTTTAGTCTCTCAACGACGGTTATCTCGATGGTGTGGAGTGCACCTTTCGGAAGAACTGCGAAGGCTCATAGTTATATCCTGTGGGACCAGCGCGCTCTCAACAGCGACGACAACTAGAGGGGTTTGTACACACGCGCTTGTGTAGACTGATGACATCTTGGTCATTTTAGCTCCCGACCGTTTTCTATGTCTTTTTTTCTTCAAGTTCATGCGCTCCGGCGTTTCTCAACGCACGCGAGCTTTGGCCAGTGCTTGGTACCATTTGATCGCACCAAACATTGTTTGCTTCGGAACGCGCTGGTCCCACCGGATATAATAATGGATAACTTAACCGGGACACGGACAGACACCCAGGCACCCTAACAACCACAACTATTGCTTCCAGTGAATACACCTAGAGTGGTGGTCGTCTTTGCTGAGCACGCACTAACTGCACATTAAATGCGAGCCTCCGCAGTGCTTCCGGACGCCCAATACACATTATCAAGATAGTCGTCCTTGGCAAACTAAGATCGGGGAGGAGGGAAGGGGCTCGTTTTGAGACTGCGACATGAACAGCGCGCATCACTATGGCGCCCAGTGACGTGAAGTGAACACCACCTATAGCTGCAGGTGAGTCGGTGCAGAGACACCGACTTCGGCTTCATCTCCCTAGTGCTTTGACATTCGGCCGTATGACTGCACAGGAGCTCATAATAAAGTCGTTTTTCATCGTAGCTGTTTTTTTAACCGATCTGCGACGCCGATATGCGCATCGAGTGCATCGACCCCACAATGCCTTGCTCGTCTCACGACTCTTTCGTGTGGAAGAGTTCCTGGCTCCGTGGACAGCTGATGCAAGGTCGAATCCTGGGACCAGGCGAGGCCCTCTTGGATAGGTAATCTGAAGAACGCTATGACACGGGGACAGCTTTCTTAGATAACGTAGTCAAACGTGTGGGCACCCGTACTCCGTGAGTGCTGGTCAGTACTACGCAACGGGCTCCCACAGAAATGATATATTAAACTATGTGACCTAGAGCTATACTATGTGCGAGCACCATCACAGAAACGGATAAAAGTGAAATGTGAGACACGGTATAGCTTGCAGCGTTAGCTAGCGCAGCTCTGAAAAGTTCTTATAAAATCTGAACAGTCGCCATTGTAGCCACAAACCGCGACAGGAACACGGCGTAAGTTATATCAATACAGTGATTACAAGACAAGAACAGTAGAACAAATGGCGAATACGCTAGTCCAAATACCCCGGCGTGTAGTCACTCTGTAGAAAGTGCGACAGGTACTCTGGTCGCACGTTGAGTGACTCGTATGAACAGCAAAGTATCGCAATGGTCCGCCATTTACTGGCCAGAGTATTGCGGGAAAAGCAATCATCGTTCTTGCAGGAGACACGGCCTGGAGGAAGTACGCCGGTTATTAAACAGTGGCGCAGTTCGTGCATCCGGACTTTGAGCTTTCAACACGAAAACTTCGAAATGTCGCGCAGTCGCCGGTCTCTGCGTCGCCTGCTAGTCCATGGTCGATGACGGCTAGCAGACTGGCAGGCGGAACCTGCTTTTTGTTGGTCGTAAAGAGTCAATTTATTGGGCCTACATTGTATATCTGGCCCTTATGTTCTGAATAAAGGTATATCACGGCAGTATACGCACTTGTGCGTCTGTCAGTCTTTTTCGACAATGATACAATTGATACCCTAATACCAGAGGAAAAACTAATGTACTGTCTCCTTGCACGATATTTGATTTTGGTTGGCGCACGCTTTTGGCAACAAGTGCCTACATCTGCGAATGGTGCTGCAGGGTACATAAAGATAGAGCTGACAGGTATCTTACATCTTCATACAAAATAAATAATGTCGCCAGAAGCATGAGGGACCATCCATTTATGTATATGTCGTCTATATTTCTGCATGCAGGCGACAGCGCTTACCGCCTGGAGCCATGGATGCTTACGCCTGTCACCAACGCTCGGACGTGCAGACAGAGCTATGCAATACGGCGATATAACAGGCCGCCACTGCGTCAATGCGCTCCGTGGTGGAACGGTGTATTAGAATGCTTAAGCAACGGTTCTGCTGCTCGCACAAGTTATCGGACCTTGTTCTACTCGCCAGACATCGCCGGCACCACAATTTCGGCCTATTCAATTCTTCACAACGTCTGCCTGAACGTTGGGGAGCCGGAACCACAGCCGGAGCCTGAGGACGACCAGCAACCAGCCCCCTTGACCACAGCCAATCGCTAACCCTCCAGCTTCAGCCCAGTTTGGACAACTCCACGAGAGGGCCCAGGCTGCGAGGGCTTCCCAAGTGGCCCGTTGTGAGAGGCCATGAGTCGTATACAGGACAGAGACCTGCGACCCAAACTTTACAGCCCCGTCAAACGCTCACCTTGAGGTCCATAACACTTTTTCTTTTCTGTGCCAATTCTCATACTCTTACTTACGCCTCTAGAAATTGACGAGCAAAATGCAGTGCGTGCATCTGGTCATCTAATCGCTATCGCAGGCTACAATGTTAGGCCAGTATGACTAAATATCAAGAACAGGTAAATTTCTTTTGTGTAAATATTCGTTGCCTATAAATCTTTGCTTTAAATAGCCATCAGTGGAAAGCTTCGCATTTTGAGCATTTGGTAAAATCTTACCTAGAAAGATGCGAGTGGTTGTTGGTATGCCATTTGGCCGCAGGATTGTTACTTTTAAGAGGTGCGACCGATTGCATGCTGAAGTAATAACGTGATTGAGCAAGTCCTGAGAAGCATGAGGAATGTACTAAACGAGCTTTGGCCGAAGAGACCGCTAGTTTCCATTATTATTAAACACAATTCATTTAATGTATACGTAAATGTTATGTAGTTCCTGTGTAGTATACGTCAGCTAACAAGATTCAATATTGGAAAGGTTCCCTCTTAAAGTCATTTTATAGAAATCTTGGTTTACGTTACATTTTGAAGCTAGCAGTTCGGACAGTGTTGATGACATAGGCTCCACGTAAACTGGTATTTGTGGCTGGTGTGGCAGATAACCAATTCTATCTAAACACTCAAAACACAGAAATAATATTGTTTACCTGCAATAATGTTTTTAATTTTTTATGTTTTATAATATAATATATTCTGTCTGCACACGTTGTTTTTATGCCGTGTTACATTGATTTAAATTTTATTTCTGATACCGTTGGTTTTTACGTTCCCGTTGCCGTGTTTTACAGCGATGGGCACTGTGACGCGTTTTAACTTCCTGTGCTTAACTCGTCAGTTTTGTTGTTTCGTCTTGTACAAAAGCCTCACATTTATTAAAGCGGGTTTTACATCTATCCTCCGTAGCAGCCCGGGTGCCAGTTTTGTCTCAGCTGTAGAGCTAATCCAGGCGAATTTTGCAAGAACCACTCATAAAATGAGAGACATGCCCCATCAATAATCTTGTAAAAACAAAACTTGCTTGGTCCATCTAAGCACTGGACACTAAGTATACATTTCTTGGCGTTCGAGGGTATGCAAGGGCACTATAACTGCATAAGCTCTGCATATCACGCAACAAGTTAGATGCCTCCGTCACAATTTTCGATACACTTACGCATTTGCTATAAACGCATTGTATCTATCACCTTGTCTCAGGTGGGGGCCACGAGGTATCTGTATGGTCCGAGAAGTCTAGTGAGTCATGTCGAAAACCAAGATTTTTTATTGTTGTACACGGAATAAACATCAGGCTTCTCCAGGGGCCCCCGGTATGTGACAATCAAACAAGGCAATTCTTTCCTAGTTAGTGCCGCAGGTATAGGGTTGAGGTTAGTTGCTTTTTTATTTTAGTGTCATAGAATATAAGACAACTATTAAATAGTTTTCTTCTATTCTATGATATACCATGACGCATGGTATACCATGACGCATGGTATATCACTGTTAGTGAAATAAAGCCCGAAATGGGACCAAAAGTTGCACAAACAAAGAAAACATATAGGAGGGCAGCCTTTTATTTCATCTGAGGAGGTAGATAGCTGTAGCTACTGCTGCTAAACGAGGGAGCAGACGCAGCATCGGAGCTTCCACTTGGCGAAGGCAGCGCAGTAGTTCTTCTGAACTCTATAAGGAAGGGCGCATATGTTACAATTATGGATTCGGAAATCATTCTGCATAGGCGTCGGAAGAGCTGGGAAAGGGGGGAGGGAGGGACGACCACGTCTCCTTCAACAATACCCCCTCCCCCTCTGCACCCCCTCCTGTCTGGACGCCACTGGGGCTGCAGTAAGACCTCCGTCCCCACATGCGCTTGTTGCTCTGCCTGACGCTGTGGGATTTGTAGCTGTTGATGTTCCTGTTCTCGCTGCAGCTCCAACCTGGCTCCAGCCGTCTCAGCTAGTAGCTGTTTTGAGGCTACTGCGGCAGCCACAGCTGCGTCGCCTGATGATCGGTCTGCGCGTGCAATACTCGCGGGAAAAGACCGGCGGCGGTCAGTTCTCGGTGTGTCATCTGAAAAGATATAGACGCGGGACACGTGAGGGGCTGCATGACATTGAGCTATATATCACTAGTTGAAGCCCTGTAGCTTTAACTTCCTCCGTTGTATACCTTGGTAGGCAAACAACATAGCGTAGTTGTTGCATACTGATCTTTAAAAGATAGCGATCGACCTGGAATTGTGACCAACAAAAATCGACTTAGGAAAGTGATGAACAAATTTGCAGGGCCCACCAAGGCAGGCTAGAACCAGGAAACCTGACGCGAGCGGCACACGCTGTCAGCATAAACTTTGGAGCGGTAACTAGTAACGTTGTGAAACAAACATTTGTACAAATTTCTTTCTCTTCCACTTCCCTGAAAATCTAAGTCGACATACAGGGCGTTTTTATTATATCCTTTACGCACACACACAAAAAAGGTGATATCTACGTGGATGCTGTCTTCACTGTGTTTGTGGGGTTTGGCGGACATCAGATGATAGGATAAACATCGCAGTTCATTGACTAATTAATGATAATTCACTTTTCAATTAACGGTTTAATTGGGCATGTTACATTTGCAGTTTTAAACGGAGAAATTAATGAAGACTAACTCAATTGAAGCAATTCGTGAGAAGGCAACGAGCTTTGTGATGCTCTTCGTTAAACTTTCGCCGTGTTTTGCTTGATTCAAAACCGTGCGCTGAAGAGTGCGCTTGATTTTGAGCGGTAGAAGAGTGACGAGTCACTTCAGTCTGTCCGTCACTATCTTGGAAGTGTGACGCCGGCTCATCCACCACAGACACGCTATCAAGATAGTGACGAGGTTCATCACTCTTCTACGCATCATAACGCGCCTTTCAGCGCGCGGTTTTGATCAAGCGAAGGAAGGCAACATTTTAACGATGAATATCTCGAAGGTGGTCATTTTATTGCGAACTGTCTAAATTGGGTTAGCCTTTATTAATCGTTCTCTTTTGATGTCCGACAAGCCCTACAAATTTACAATGAAGACGGCATCCACGTAGCTGTCATCTTCCCTTTTTAAAATTCAGTAAATAATAAAACAACGCCCTTTATGTTCCTATCTTTTGTTTTAATATTGTTGACGAGTTCCCTACTGCATTCCTAGAATACCAGATGCGCATGATAAATAAACACACATATAAAGAGAAATGAAATGCCGCGAACGTAGTAGTTCCTCAGAATCCTCTGTGCGCACGCGGATAAGCACGTGCACAGGACTGATTTGTTGTGGGCACAATATATCGCCATAGCCACAAGTATTTTTCATCAACTTATCGAGAGTAAACTATCATCCTTTCCGCCTCACCATTCCTTGATGGCGGGGGTGGCAGGTCGGCGTCGGACGGCTCCGACGCACCGGGGTCAAGGGTGCCCGGTATCTTGATGCCGGAGTGGCCTGGCAGGTTGACGCCGTAGGGCACCGGCAGGTTGATTCCGGAGGGCCCTTGCAGGTTGATTCCGGAGGGCCCTTGCAGGTTGATTCCAGAGCGCCCTGGCAGGTGGACGCCGGAGGGCCCGGCATGTTGATGCCGGAGGGACTTCGCCGAGCAGCAGCGGAAGGGCCTACGGGAAGAGCAGCGGACAATACATTTTGTCATAATTGTTTTGGCAGCTCAGGGAAAGCTACTCTCCCAGTATGGCTTCTACAATGTGTGGGGCCCTTTCTGGACGTACTTCTAATAATCGCCGCCCGATTGGTATGCGTTTCGCTCGTGGACGAAGGGGGCCGAAGCACCCGCCGAGAGAGAGACGACTTGCAGCCTGGTTGAGGGTGGACGATGACTGACCGGGCAGCGCGAGCTCCCCGGCGTTTATTGTCGGGATGACCAATGTTGCCCGCCGAGGCTGGCGGCCATCGGCGGGTGGACTGGAGGGGGCGCTACCTACTGGTGACATCCCTCCCCCCCAGTTTGTTTTTTCTAAAAAAACAAAATACATAAACAACCTAGGCACACGGCCGACACCAACTCGGCGTCTCGTCGCGCAAAGTCCTGGCCGGTCGACGGCGATGGCTACCCCGGCGAGTAGCGGTCAGGTGGCCTTCGCTGCCGCGTACTCCGCCTGGTCGCTGGTGTTGACGGGCCAGGTGTGGCAACGCCGGGCGCTGCCTGTGCCGGTCGCGCTCCACCCAGTGGAGCCGCAGGGACCAGATTCGTGAGTGGCACCGGTCCAACTGGTGCCACAGGACTGGTGACTGCTTGTCGCCTCCGTGGTGGGTGGCGCTCCACTGGCCGAGACTGGTGCTGTCGTTGGTCCCCCTGCTGGCTGCTCTCCCGAAGTGACGGCCGAGGGTACAAGCCCGGTCCCGAGGCGAGGCCTGACATGGTCGGCGTGCCGGTGCCAGGTGGTCCCGTCGGGCATGCGGACGAGCAGCGACGAGGCGCTCGCTGGCGAAACCACATGTCCGGCAGACCAGGGTGGGCCAGGACGGAAGTTCCTGGCGTAGACCGACGCTCCCGGCTCCGGCAAAGGCCCGGGACGGCACCCTCGGTCAGCAGCCAGCTTCTGCTTCAGCTGCTTCAGGAGCGCAGTGGACCGGAGGTCTGGATGCAAGACGTCCAGGGGTGTCTTGACCATCCGGCCCAGCAGAAGCTCGCAGGGGGCACGGCCAGTGACGTCGTGGGGTGTGGTCCGGTACTGGAAGAGTACCCGGGCCACTTGCGTCCGGAAATCCCCGGGCTGGCTCTTCTTGAGCTTGTCCTTGATGGTCTGTACCACCCGCTCGGCAGCACCATTGGAAGCGGGGTGGTACGGCGGAACCAGCATCCGGCGGATCCCGTTCTTCTGCAGCCACTCCAGGTACTCGGCGCTGGCGAAAGCGGGACCATTGTCGGACACAATAATGTCCGGCAATCCCTGCGCCGCGAAGACTTGCCGCAGCGCCGCAATGGTCGCGCTCGCCGACGGAGTGGTGACTGGCAGTGCCTCCACCCACTTCGAGAAGGCGTCCACTACCACCAGGAAGTAGTGGCCCTTGAAGGGTCCCGCATAGTCCACGTGCAAGCGGGACCAGGGCCTCTGTGGGAACGGCCAGGGGGTGATCTCCACATGACGCGAGGCTCGCTGGTTCTCCTGGCAGACCTGGCAGCCTTGCACCTGGTGCACGATGTCCTGGTCCAGGCCAGGCCACCAAACGTGCGACCGTGCCACCATCTTGGTCTTCTCCACGCCAGGATGCCCCGCGTGCAGCAACTCCAGGACCTTGGCCCGGAGACTTTGTGGAATCACCACCCTGGAACCCCACAGCAGGCAGCCCTGCTCCAAGCTCAGCTCGGTGGTCTTGTGGCTGTAGGCCTGGTGACGCAGCTCCTCCCCTCGGGATACCGCCTTGACCACCTGAGACAGGACCGGGTCCCGGCTGGTCGCCTGCGCCACCGCAGTCCTGGTGAGCACCCCCGGGTAGGCCCGCTCCAGCAGGAACACGTCAGCTGGCTCTGGAACGGCAGCAGGCACCTCCGGCAGGGGCAGGCGGCTCAGGGCGTCGGCAGGTCCCAGGTCCTTCCCAGGGCGGTAGACCAGCTTGTAGCTGTAGGCAGCCAGCGTCAAGGCCCAGCGAACCACACGTGGTGAGGCTTGGACTGGAACTGCCTTGTCAGCCCCCAGCAGACCCAGCAGCGGCTTGTGGTCCGTGACCGCCTCGAATTGCCGGCCCCACAGGTACTGGTGGAAGCGCCCGACCCCGAACATGAGCGCCAGACCTTCCTTGTCGAGCTGGCTGTAGCGTTGCTCCGCCGCATGAAGCCGACGAGAAGCAAACGCCACAGGGCGTTCCTGACCATCCTGACCCCGGTGCGACAGGACGGCTCCTACCCCGTACGGCGACGCATCCACGGTGAGGACCACAGGCTTGGCCGGATCGTAGTGCACCAACACAGGAGCCTTGACGACCAACTCCTTGCTGTGCTGGAAGGCCAAGTCCTGCTCCTTCTTCCAGGCCCACTGCTGACCATCACGAAGCAGACGATGCAGCGGCTCTAGATGCGTCGACAGGTTGGGCAGGAACCTCCTGTAGAAGTTGATGAGGCCGAGGTAGCTCTGAAGCTCCTTCTTGCTCTTGGGCTTCGGCGCCTTGAGCACGGCCTCAATCTTGCGGGGTGCCGGGGCCAGGCCAGCCTGGGAGATGATGTGTCCCAGGTACTCCACGCTGGGGGTCAGGAACACGCACTTGTCCAGCCTCAGCTTGAGACCGGCGTCCTGCAGTCGTGTCAGGACCTTGCGCAGGTTCTGCAGGTGGTCCCCGTCGTCGGTACCGGTCACCAGGATGTCGTCCAAGTACACCGCCACGTGCCTCATGCCCCTGAAGAGGTTGTCCATCTCCCTCTGGAAGATGGCTGGGGCTGAGGCCACGCCGAACGGTAGGCGCGTGTACTGGAAGAGTCCCATGGTCGTCGAAATGGTGACATACTTCCGGGCGGCATCCTGGAGCACCAGCTGCTGGTAGGCATCTCGAAGGTCGAGCTTGGAGAACTTCTGTCCCCCGGACAGAGCCGACCAGAGATCTTCGATCCTAGGCAGCGGGTACTTCTCGACGGTAGCGACGGGGTTGATGGTGACCTTGAAGTCCCCGCAGATCCTGACGCGGCCGTCTCGCTTGAGGACTGGGACAATCGGTGCGGCCCACTCGGAGGTCTTGACGGGCACCAGGATCCCCTCTCGCTGCAGCCGTTGCAG
Source organism: Ixodes ricinus (assembly GCA_037355805.1). NCBI lineage: Eukaryota > Metazoa > Arthropoda > Arachnida > Ixodida > Ixodidae > Ixodes > Ixodes ricinus. The sequence goes on from JAZHYW010005757.1 coordinate 163,449, forward strand.
CTCCTGGGTGACCCCGTCCTTCAGGGCGAACGGCAGCGGACGCGGCTTGAAGAACCGAGGCCGGGCTCCCTCGGGTACGTGAATGCCGACCGTCGTGCCGGCGAAGGTGCCCACCCCCGGCTGGAACAGGGACTGGAAGTCGGTCAGGAGGCTCGGGACGTCTTTCACCACGTGCAGCGCAGCTTCCTGGTACTCCGGCAGCCGAACACCCAGCGAGTGAATCCAGTTCCGGCCCAGCAGCGTCGGCGACGACCCCTTGGTTAGATAAAGGGAAGGATTGCCTCCCTGTCGCCAAGGCGAACGCTGACTTGGGCCCGACCCTGGACCTGGGAAAGCTGCCCGGTGTAGCTGCGCAGCATGACGTCCGACGCCTCGATGGACACGCCGGGGAAGGTCCGCTTGAACAGCTTCCCGGCCATGACCGACACGCTGGCCCCTGTGTCCAGCTCCATGGTGATGGGGTGCCCGCAGATTTCGACAGACACCAAGTAAGGTGGCACAGACGATGGAGGCTTACTCGTCTGCCACACGTCGAAAATCTGCGGGTCCTCGGCCACGACGTGGAGTCTCGTTGAGGAGGGACCCGGACCTGGCGCCGCTCGTCCCCGCCGCGCTTTCTTGCGACGGCCACCCTGGCCGCGGGCTTGGCTGGAACCCGGGCTTGAACCAGGCTGCTGCTGCCGCTGCTCCTGCTGCTGGCCGCCGCTCGTCCTCCCCCTCGGCAGACACGTGCGAGGTGCCCAGTTCTCCCGCACGTGAAGCACTGTGCTTGGACGAACTGGCACTGTGAGGGGAGTGGGCAGCACCGCAGCGGCTGCAGGCACCGCTCCGTGTCGCCATCTTGTTCACCGCCGCTTCCGCTGCTTCCGTCGACGGTGAGCCGGCCGCACGCGCAATCTCGCTGGCGTCCTTTGCTGCTGCCTCCATCGCCTGCGCTGCTTTCACCGCGTCGTCCAGCGAGGGGTCGGGAAGCTCCAGGAGTCGCGTCTGCATGGCGTGGTTGTTGATGCCGCAGACGAACCGGTCCCGGAGTAGCGAGTCCAACTGGTCGCCGAAGGCGCAGGTGCTCGCTAACCCTCGTAGCGCAGCGACGAACTGCCCGAGGGTCTCCCCGTCCCGGCGGCTCCGGTTGTTGAAGCGGAACCGCTCCATAAGCGTGGACGGCGCCGGGCTGAAGTGCGAGCGCAGCGTGGCGAGCAGCTCACCCAGCGTTTTCACGTGCGGCGTGGCCGGCTTGAGGAGGTCGAGCAGGAGGCTGAAGACGCGGGTCCCGCAGCTGGCCAAGAAGATGTCCCGTCGTTTCTCTTCGGGCGTGTCGTTCGCCCGGAAGAACACGTGGACTTGTTCTTCGTAGACCGGCCAGGCGGACCCATCTCCCTCGAACGGCTCGAGCCTCCCGTAGAGCGGCATGGCGACAGGAGCGGGTGGCGGAGTTGCGACTCTCTCGGCGGCGTGGGCCGAACCGTGCACGTTGTTGGCCTCCAGTGCCACGGTTCCTCGTCGCCAGTGTCACGAACTTTCTGGAACGTGGACGAAGGGGGCCGAAGCACCCGCCGAGAGAGAGACGACTTGCAGCCTGGTTGAGGGTGGACGATGACTGACCGGGGCAGCGCGAGCTCCCCGGCGTTTATTGTCGGGATGACCAATGTTGCCCGCCGAGGCTGGCGGCCATCGGCGGGTGGACTGGAGGGGCGCTACCTACTGGTGAC